>PVKU01009299.1:0-63257 GCA_004027475.1 Anoura caudifer
GAGGAGGAGGAGGAGGAGGAGGAGGAGGAGGAGGAGAACGAGGAGAACGAGAACCTGTATGCAGGCCAAGCACCTTATGCAAAAAGTAACTCAAAATGCATCAAGGATTTAAATGTAAAGTGCAAAATTATAAAACTTCAAACAGAAAACACAGGGGGGACCACACCCATGGCCTTTGGTTCGGTGAGACATTTTAGATACGATCCCGAAATCATGACTCATGCAAGGAACATTTGATAATTTGGGCTTTATTAAAAATAAAAACTTTTGCTCCAAAAGGGAGTCTGTGAAGAAAATAAAAGACAGTGGGAGAAAAATATTTACAAATCCCTTATCTGATAAAGAACTTCTTTTCAAAATATAAAAAGAACCCTTAAAACTCAAAAATTAAAACAAAGAAAAAAACAATTTTTAAAACAGGTAAAAGATATGAACAGGACACTTCGCCCAAAAAGACAGACAGGCAGACTCAGATAAGAATGTTAGGAACGATGCACTTGGAGCAGGTCTGAGCTGCTGTACCAGGGCACCACGCCCAGGCGGGGCAAACAAGGCCAACTGAGTCTCCCAGTCTGGCCTCTGGCAAGTCCCAGAGGGGCCGCAGCCCGGTGAGGCGTGGCCTGAGATCCCCTCCCAGCTGCGGGCCGCCTGCTGGCCTGGGCTCCGCAGAGGAGAGGACGCAAGCCCCCTGCCCCGTCCTCCCGAGAAGAAGCAAGCATGGCATCAATTCCAGCCCAGGCTCCACCTGGACGACTTCGCTGAAACCACGTACCTGCAAAGGCCCGCGTCCTGCCACCGTCACATGGGGTGCGGGTGGCAGGCGTCCAGCCCGTGTCGGCGGGATGGCAGCGAGCCACTGCAGGTTCATCCGTGGGGGCAGCGGCCCGTCGGGCACAGGACGTGGAGGGCACGGAGGGGACCCGTCCCCCTGCGCCCTGCTCTGTTCTGTTGTGAACCCAAGCTGCTCTGTATAAAGGCCGTTTGAAAGGAAAACATGCCTAACACCCGTGGTCCTCAGGGAAGGCGGACGGAAAAACACCGTTATGCCCCTACACGCCTATTATCAGAGCGGCTGACGCCCCGAGTCAGACACCGCCACTGGGCAGGCTGGCCGCGCGCCAGGGACTCGGTCACTGCTGGTGGGGGTGGGCAAGGGGCAGCCGGTTTGGAGGACGGGTGACCTTTCCTCCGTCGTCCCCGACGATCCACCAACCTCCCTCCCGGGGACTCGGTGTGCGGATGCGGGAAACGGCACCGCACAAAAGCCTGCCTGCCGTGTTTGCAGCAGCTTTATTCGCGAGCACCCGAAAGGAGGGAAAAAGGGGCTCTTTCACCAGGAAAACCAATAGGCAGGCTGTAGTCCAGCCGTACAATGAGCCCATAAGCTGAGCAAAGGAAGTGGATGAACGCACATCGGAGGTGAGAGGAACCGGCCTGGACAGCTGCATGCTGCAGGACGCAGCACCTGTGACTGCCGGTGGGAGCACTGGGGACGGAGTCCACAGACGTGGCTTCAGAAGGGTTGTGGGGGAGGGGAAGGGGAAGCACAGAAGATACCTTGAGGGCCGTTTGATGACTCTAGGTGATGCGGTCACGGTGAATGCACGGCATCGTTCATTTATCAAAAATCAATAGAACTTTGCAGAACAAAGAGTGACATTTAAAGAAGAAATGCTTAGGAGATCAGAGGGCGCCAAGACGAAACGAAGGCAGTGACCATGAGAAATCTGACCGCGCTGAGAACGCGCGGGGTGACCTCCGTGAAGAGGGAGGGGAAGTGGTGCCCCCCCTGTGGGAAGTGCCAGGCTCCCAAAGAACTGTGCCCGGCGCTGTCCTCTCGGGGGTGGCGCTGCCTCCCGGGGGCGGCTGGGCAGTTCTGCCGCCGTGCCCACATGGGCGCTGGAAGTGAGTGGTTAAGTAAGTGGATGGTGAATGGTGCGGGATGGCGTTTCCGTGGTCAGGATGGATTCGCGGGTCATTCCAGCCTCCCCACCTTGCTTACCTGTGACCTCCCGCTCTGCCAGTGAGCCACCTGTCTGCCACCCTCCAGGGTCTGAGCCGTCGGTGTGGACGCAGGCCAACCTGCTGTCGGTGCAGAGGGAAGAATTCACAGATACTGGCGGACATGCGCATAGAGACACAGGGACACACAGATCAGAGACGGAGGGAGAGAGAGATTAGCGTGCTCACACACACACACACACACACACACACACAGATTTCCTAGCTCTGTTGGCTCTGGGGTGGGCAGGGGGGGGGGGTTGCAGCGACAACGAACCTACCCGGTGTCCAGGTCTTGGTTTCCAATACCGTTCTTCCATAAAAGTCACTAGGAGTTTCTAGAGAAAAATCTGACTCCAGGACTGGAGCAGGAACGATCCAATCCTCCCCAAACCTGGCAAGGTCATCAACAATGAGGAAAATGACATGAACTGTCCCAGCCTAGAGACACCTAAGGGTCCATAACAGTGGCACGCGATGTGGCGTCTTCGAAGGGATTCTGGGACAGAAAAAAGGCGTTAGGTTAAAACCGAGAACATCTGAGTGAATCATGAACCTCAGATGCTGGTGGCGGTGACGGTGATGGTGTAGCCCTGCTGTTGGTTCCGCGGTTGTGACAGATGGGCCCTCCCAATGTCAGGCGCCAGCTGCAGGGGAGCCTGGGTGTGGGGCCTGGGACCTCGGGACACTCGGGCCGCTTCCCTGTAACCTTAATGCTGGTCCACGGTTGCAGGCATGTCATGCAAACACGCATGCTCTCCACCTGCTACGGGCTGCGTGGCGTCGATCACGTTACTGAGAGCTTGTGCGTGTTATTTTCTCATTTTGTGAAGTGGGGTGATGCGCCCAGGTCTGCTGCGGAGGGTTCTACGTGTATCACAGCGCCCAGCACATAGTAGGTGTGACAAACGCCCTCACTTTCCCCTCCTTCCCCACCTGTAATGCATTTCAAAAGACACCCACCTGCTTCCTCTTTCTCGAGGAGCGATTTTTCTCATTATTCTAAAGTAAATCCATGATCCCAACAAGACTATTTAACATTGTGGACTAATTTAGGAAGGGCTGTTGGAGACTCCTGGGTAGTCACACTAAGAACACTTGCTGCAGGGACCGCAGGCTGCCTGTCCCTATCTTGTGGGGACTTCCCTGTCGTATAACAGACACTGCGCATTGGAGAACTCGTGGGACGACCTTTCAAAGGAGGTCATCAGCAGTAAGCCTGCGATCGAGTCCCTTTTCTGGGGACAGAGCAGCCGCATTAACGACCTCTTTGGAACAGACTTTACTAAGAAGGAGAAGTGGGAATTCTATGCGGAGCCTCTACTTACCACTGAGAAACTAATCAGAGAAAATACAAACTATGCAAAATGCAATTTTACTCATTCCCTGGAGAATTCCAGAGAACTCAACCATGGAAAATTGTTACATTGTTTCAGCAAAGGGGGCAGTAACATGATACAGTTAAATAATAGAATACTTTAATTATCTAGAAATAATTTTGTACTGCCTCAGGTAATACTGCCAGAAGTTCACAATGAGGCTGAGATCATTCCATTTTTAGAAAAACAACCATCAAATTTGCATGAGAAAAATCCAAGGTTGAAGAAGAAAAATCACTTGTGTTTAATGTTAACTTTTTAACACCTACTTATAACTAATCCTCTCCCAGTAAAGAATGGATATGTTTTATAGGTGGCTGCCAGAAGTGATGGAAGGAAAAAGACTCGTAAAGTGACAATTTTTTCAAAATGCATTCTTAGTTTATAAATACATCCACACAAGTTTTCTCAACAAGGTTGCTTCTCAGCAACCGCATTCTGAGGCACATTTGGCCCCACAAATTGGGATTCACTAAAACCTGATTAGACGGACATTTGCAGTGAGACCACTGAGTGCCGGCCATGCCAGGAGCGGGGGCTGGGGGGCACTGCTGGCTAACCCTGACTTGGTCCCCACCAGGGTGGGGTTCCTGGGCTGCTGGGGTCGGGATGAAGACACACGGGGGGCGGGGGGCTCGTCTGAGAAGGACATCTCTGCACAAGGCATCTTGGATAGAGAGCTGTTTTCAGCCCTCACACTCCCCGCCTCCCCTCAGGGCATCCTGCCTGGCGGTCAGAGGTGTGGGTGTATCGTTCACGAAGGACTAAGATGAGCCAGATGCCCGCAACTTCAAAGTGGTGCTTAAATACATGCATTTAGTCACAGGAACGCATTTCTTCGTTGGTGTGTTGAAGCCCACTTTTTTCCCCCTTTAAAACATATATTAAAATTTTAGTGACACATTTGCTCTTCCGAAGAAACATTTCAGGACAATAGATCCACACTGGATAAAGAGTTGACCTTTGCAACATGTCTATACTCACGAAAGAATGAAAATATATTGACGGACGGCGGGTATTTTAAGTCATCGTGTAGCCTGCCCGTAATGCCAAATAACCAGTTTACTTCATTGCCGTCAGGCTGGCCAGTTCCATCAGAGTGGCTGAATGATCCCTGGTGTGCAAGCGAGAGATGATGTCATGGATTTTGTTGGGTTCACCAGCGTGTGGTGAACAGCTGAAAATGGGCTTCACGGACCTTCACAAATGAGGGAATTAAAGCGTCCACACCGGAGAGGCGGACTGAAAACCAAAGCACAGCCAAGCAAAAAACGGGCTTCGATTTTTAAGTGCGAAGTACAGATTTGTTCTGAGTGGGCCCCTGAACCTTTTCAGAGTTTTCTTCCTCCCACCCTTCCCTCCCCCCGGTAGGATCACAGGGTGTTTTGACGTCTTAGTCATTTCCATAACAACGGAAACAAGAGCAGCAGTCCAACCAGGAAAACGGTGTAAACTTGGAAAGTTCTCTGGGTCCCCGGAAGGATGAGGCGGGAGGGTGCCCTGCCCGTGGGGAGGGGAACGTTGTGTCCTCCTTCGATCTGCGGAAGGAAAAACCGCCGGGTTCCTGAACGCCTTCTCAGCGTGCTTCTCCCCGAACGCGAAGTTGCTCCGTCCGTACCACATCCTGATGCCATCCCTTCCCCGCCCGTCCTTCCCCCGTCACCCCATCCCCTGGGGGTCCTGCTTCGTCAGCGGCTGCGGATGTGAATTACCAGTACTGAGTGTCATTGTCACCGAGAGGAGAAGGCGCCAGCACTTGATTCTAACAGCCGGCACCCCCGTCAAAGTATCAGGATCAACAACCACTGTTTTGCGATGTCAAAACCCTACCAAGGTAATTTGGCTCTTTGCAGGTTTTTTCTCAATTTGATGTGCCTGAAACTTTAGGGAAGGTCACCGTGTGGTTGAATTTGCTGCAGAACACCAGTGTTTTGACGATGGCAGCCCCCGCGCGCGTGGGCGGCAGCCTCGGTGATGTCCTGTGTCCCCAGAAGAGCCGGGCTCACGTCCCAGCCCACAATTTACACGCTGTCCGGAGTGGCTGTCCGAAGGATACTTACCACTCACCTCTTTGAGACTTAATTACTTCGTTGGTAAAATAGACACCCTAGTATCTACTCATGCAGGTTACAGGGTGGGCTGTCCAAGCGAAAACGCAGAAGCCCTGATCCGTGGCCTTTGTGGAGGGACTTCCGTGATGTAATTATACTCTCACCGCGGCCAGTTTCAAGCTAAGGATATTCAGTCAGCGCCTGAGGACCGGGGAGAGGTGAGCAGACTCAGGGCTCCAGAGCCGGGGTGAGCCCGCCCCAACACATTGGGTTCTCAGAACGAGTAAAATGAGAGATTTAATATTAGACACAGTACAGGGAGCTCAGTAAATAGCTTTTACTATCACCGTGATTATTAGCCAAACGCAGGGGGATAAGCAGTCTATCCAGGCACCCTTGATCCCAAAAATAGCATGGGGGGGTCTTGACGGTCCTCAAGTTCTATATCGTGTTGACGCATGAAATACCATGACCGTGGGTGTCCTGTCACCGTAAGCCCAGGGGGTATGCTCCCTCCTCCTTCGAACAAAGTGGAGGAGTTGAATTAGGGGGGGTCTCAGATTCCGTCAGCTGGTGTCTGCAAAGTAATGGTCCTGGATTAGCCAGACCTACTGAGTTGAATAGCCAGGGGCGGAGCCAAAGCCATTGGAATATTCATACGAGCCAATGGTTGACAGCTCCCGGTTCCGTCACTGCTAAGGTGGCAGGCAGTTCCTGCCTATGGACTCAGCACGGGGCCCCAGGGTATTGGCTAACCCAGGCGTGTACCCAGGTTGCCGTAAATCAGAGCTTTATGGTGAGAACAAATTAATATTCAAGCCACTGTGTACAGCCAGAGCGGTTTTCCTCCCCTTGATAGTGCACTTGATGAATCATTTATTGTGCCAGGGAAGATGACGCGAGATTTACGTGTCCCCCAAGAACCGTGTTCTGCAGTAAATAATGCCGGTGGAACCATGCATCAAAAAAATCAAGGTTTATAACCTCTCGGCATCCGCCCATCTCCCTCTGAATGAGAAATGGAAAGTTATCCGTCGTAGATGGGCACACGCTGCAGCAAGGTGGGCGAGCCCTCCCCGCAGGGGGCGGGGATCTGTCTGACTCACCTGCTTTGTCATCCTCATGGCCAGGCTGCTCCGGCCTCCGGGAGGGACCCGGCTTCGAGTGCCCACGAAGGCCTCTCGTGGCCGCCTCTAATTCCCCTCTGCTCGGGGCGGAGGCCTCCTGAGCGTGGCCCTCCCACACTCTGCTCGCTGCTGAGAAAGGAAAAGCCCGCCGACGGACCCTTGCTTTCCACGAAGCCCTTGCGTCTGCATCGGACAGGGCGAACGGAGGTCGGCAGGAAGGGGGCCTGACGGCAACATGGCTTATTTCGTTCCTCTTTGCTTCCCTTGAGGGGAAAACAGGAGTGGGGAGTGCTGGCTTTGCTGAAGAAGCCTCCGCCGTGTTCCCCAAACACACTGAAGAGAAATTTCGCCGTAAGGAGCCCAGGTCTTTGCATCTTTCACCCCTGCCTCTTGCTCTGAACAGGCCTGGCCGCAGTTCTCAGGCAGCGAGTGCTCCTTAGAGGTACCTGCCGGAGAGAGACGCCTTGTACGAAACAAAACATGACCCAGAGCCCCGCTGAGGATGTGCGGGCGAGAGGGTGGCTACGGCCTAACCCCAGGCCCACGGAGGGCCCGGTCAGGCGAGGGCGTGGGGGAGCGTGCGGAGGACAAGCTGGCTCAGGACCCACGCGGGGGCTCTGTCAGCAGCCGCTGTGACTCTCAGAAGGTGTGATCAGAATCTGGTTTGGCTTTGGGAGGAGCTGGCTGCGGCTGGGCCGAGACAAAGGAGGTGGAATTTGTGACAGGGGACAAGAGGGGAGCGGAGGAGCCTTACAGTGAGAGGGCACAGGGGAGAAATCGCCGAAGCCGGGGACCTGACGGGAACCTGCTGTTACGTGGCAATTCCAGTGACTTCCCCTCCAGCCCTCCGCCTGCGATTCAAACCTTTTCGGAGGGGAGCTTGTCCAATCTGCCCGGGCACACGGCACACGGCATGCGAAGACCGAACGCCGGATGCACGGCTGCGGGACCTGAAAGGGCCACCAGGGCGCCTGGATGTGAAAAGGTGAAGTGCAGCCGGATGCGCTCAGGAGCCGGCCCTGGGAGCTGAAACTCTGCTGCAGGGGCGCGAATGAGGGCGTGTGGGGTCGGGGAGACCCCTGGCTGCCGCCCGGGGCTCAGTGGCTCAGCTCCAGGTCTCTCTCTCTCTCTCTCTCTCTCTCTCTCTCTCTCTCTCTCTCTCTCTCTCTCTCTCTCGGGCACCCGGGCTGCTGCCTTCCCCGAAGCTGCTTCCAGAGTCCGAACCTGCTTCGTTCTCCCCTGGCAGCTGCCTCTGCCCCCTGCATTGCTCGGGGCTTCTCCCCACCCCCGCACCCCACCCAGGGCTTGCCTGGGCCTCAGCGTGTTTCACAAATGTCGCCTACGTGCTTGATGGGGGAAGTCACAGCAGAAATCGACGCTGCTCCAGCGAAACCTCTGAACTGGTTCAGACCAAAGGCTGGTGCACGGTCTCGAACGCCAGGCTAACGAGTCCATAAATAATTAACTTAAAGACCAGGAAACGGATCCCACGTGGTGTGAATGGCACAGCTGGGAAAGGACCGGGGCTTGCAGACGTCCTCTCTGCCCCGCGAGCAAGTGGGTCCGGGTGTTCAGGTGCCACGCAGGATGCAGGCAGGCCGGTCCTTCCCTTCGGTGACACTCTGGCGCAGAGTCAACAGGGAGCACCGAGAGCCTCCGTCCCCAGTGACGGACTTGCTCCCCCCCACCACGTGACGAAGTTGCTTCCCCCTCCCCGCAGCCCGCCCTTCCGACAGTGGGGACACCTCGGCACCATTCCGTCACTCCTGGGACCACGGCTCCTCCCAGTTTACCCCTGCCGCCGCCACCCGTGGTCGGCACAGGCCGTGGGAACGCAGAGGAGGCTACGCCGCAGGAGGGTGGGTTCTTTGTTTGGCATTGCTGGACCAAACTGAATTCCACCCAAGTAACGAAACTCCACCAGCAAGGGTTGTATCCCGCCACCGGTGCGGGCTGGCTGCGATATAGGTTATGTTCTCACGCCGCTCGTAAACACGCGTAAGCTGCTAATTTTCCCACGCCTTCCTAGTTCCCCGGCTTGTTAAATTCCTCCAGTGAGGGAAGATATACGAGGATTTCGTAAAACACAAAGTTCTTCACCAGAGCAAAAGTCTCCCTAGGTTTGGAGATTCCGTAGCAAGTTATCGTTTGTTTTGAAAAGATACATCCGGTGCAGCAGTTCCAGACGGGGTGACCTGTCAAAGCTCGGGGCTCCGCACGCCCCTGGTTTCAGAACCTGTCCCCACAGACGGCAGCTCGCCCAACAGTCACGCAACGGACCGGGCGCGGCTGGAGCTCTGACCCTTCCTTCCCTGAATCGTTGCTCGTTGCTTCCCGGGACAGCACACACCACGGTTTCCCTTGCTTCGCCGGGGCTCGGTTCCACCGTCCCTCTGGAAGAGGCCATTGTGGCCATTTTCCTGGAACATGGCATCTCAGCCGCACACAGGTCCCTGCCCCGCCCCTCCCATCGCCCTTCCTGCCTCCAACTCCCTGGAAGGTCCCCCGGCCAAGGCCCTGGCCTGCCACGGCCACAGCCTCGACAGACAAATACTAGTCGGGTTACGTCGGTAATGAAGCTGTTGGCTCCCCCCCTGTGCTGCCGGACTTTATTTCTGTGTCCTCGTTTCATCCATGTTGATGGGGGTAGGGACGCTCACGCGTGTCGTCGTGGGGGTAACCAACCATCTCCGTCCAGTTTGCTCCCCGAATGTGCAGCTCCCGCTGGAAGCCACACCCACACGGAGCAGGGGTGCACCCCCACCCCCAGCCGGATCGACGCTGCGTTCCGTCGGGGACAGGTCCTCTCTGTCCCTCATGTCCTGGTCCTGAAGGTGACTGTGTCCCGCTGCAAGTAAAGTCTCACCCACTTTCTTAATGTTGTTGTGATATACACTTTCTTCATTGTCTTGCTCACGGCTTTTTTGTGTCCATGTAGTCAAATTACATTACCTGGTAAATGGCTCATTGTTCCTGACATTTCTATCATCTGAGGGTCGCTGCCTTCTGGTGAGAATGTTTGTCCATTTTCATTAAGTGCAGTTGTAAAAAATGGCAAGTCTCCATTTTGGTCTCGCTTATCCTTTACTCCTCATGTCTTGCCTTCTTTGGATAAACTGAGTATTTTTCATGATTACACCTCATTTCTTCAAATGGCTCTTTAACCATCCTTTCTCTTTTGGGTCACATGGCTTGACTTTTCCTTAACTTATCACAGACTCCAGGAATTCAGATCGAACTGCTTCACATATAATTGGATTTTTATTCCACTTAATCCCTTCTTTCTTTGTGCTATGATCACATATATATATATATATATTACTTCATCGGAAATAGTTTTATATTTATTATTTTAATATTTACTTATATAAATTTATTGATGTATGATGTTGTCTATATTAATAACTTTGTAAGCAAATACTTTATATTATTTTATCCCTTCGCATTTATTTCTATGTATTATGTATAAGCACGTATTTCTATTTATATATTTCTACTCACCCCTGTGTGTACTTTCCTAAGCACTGTGAAATATTATAAAATCACTGCCATGTGCTTATGCATGATCATTTTTCAACCTAATTAAATTAATTGATAGTCTCATAGATTTCATAATCGAATAGTTAAAGGAAGGTTTTCAGCTTTCTGCTGATTTACTCACTTTCTAAGTGTGAGCAGCCCCTTCTGCCTTCAGGGTGACTGTTTGGAAATGGTAACAAAAGAACAGCACAAGCCGTCAGTGGAAGCCAAGTGAATGACCCCTTGAGGTGTGGTCCAAAATGGAATTTTACTGTTTTTATTTTAAGCAGCACATTTGCAAAAAAAAAATTTTGTTTTCTCTGAATAATTGAAAATCACAAGATTCACATATTTTGTTAACTGCTCCCAAGGCAGTTGATAAATCTGAAAAAGTCGGTGCAGACCCCTGCGCGGGGGGCCTTGGAGAACCACCCACAGGTGCCCGGGTCACGGCCTGACCTCTTCTGGGAGGGGTGCGGGGATCGAAGGGAGGGGCTGGCCCATCCTGCAGATACATTCTTCCGAAGTCGGCGTGGGACCTAAAGAGACCGGGGGCGGGGCAGCGAAGCCGTCCTCAGTCACGGAGGGAGCTCTCCGATGCAGGCAGGACGAACCGGAGACCGCCCGCGCCGGCACACACGCAGGCGTGTCTGTGTGCTGGGTGTGGCTACATTCACTAGGGCACAGGGTGAGGACAGGGGAGACCAGCCTGCTGCTGTGAGGACCGGGAAGCGAGTTGGCCAGAAAAGGGCAAGAAGGCAGGGAGCTCCTGGAGTAATGAGCACACATGCTCCCCTCAGTGGGGGGTGTTCCTGGCGCAGCGTACCCACCAAATTATATATTTGAAAATGTGTGTTTCACTCCAAGAAAATTATACTTCAGCAAAAGTGCTCGATTTTTTAAATGATTCTTGGATGTAGTTTGAGTACAGTGCATGCATACATATGCAAATAAACTGCATACTTACAAGTACATTAAAAAGTAGACTAAAAAGACTAGAAGGAAAAAGATGGGCAAATAAATACAAAGCAAGTACAATAAAAACAAGTCAAGGACTCCAATTAACAATGGGGAAGTAGGAGTTCAAGGTTGGCTTTTAAAGACACTCTTTGTTAGGACAAGTGCAATCCACAGGTGCAAAACAGCCTTGAGACTTCAAGAAGTGATAGCTCGTGCGAATAAATAGCTACCTAGACACAGCAAGAGGAGCAGAGGCATAGTCTTAGAATCTGGGACACGTCCTGGCGGCCTCTGACAGGTGCGACAGACGGAGGAGCGTAGAGTAATGCACACATGCGATGCTGTGTGCGTGCGCACGCACACGCGAGAGACACCAGCCACGAGACACAGAAAGCAGAAACAGCAGTGACTCCTAAGCATTTAACCTAGGGTTTGAATACTCAGACCACACACTCAACAATGTAAAGACGAATAGCCAGAAGCGCAAATGTCATTGAAATAATTTTACATAGCCTTCGATACAGGAAGTAAACAAAAAGAAAAAAAAAAAAGAAAAGGGTCTGAGTAATATATGAACAGGCAATATTTTATGTGTAACCTTATTTCAAATCCTAAATCCTGTACAAGTACTGTCCCTTCTTTCCGAGAGCCGATGGAACATTTAAAATGATTGCTCGTATATCAAGCCATAAAGAAAACACCAGTAAATCCCTGAAAGCAGAAATAAATCCAGCCACGTTCGTGGCAACTTACTACTCTACACCCACAAACTAATAACAAAAGTTGTATCTTAACTTGATTTAAGGCGTACACCTTCGCAGCAATTTCCAAAGTAAGGAACACACTCCTATACCCTTATAATGCAGTCAACAACGCGCAACACAAATAGGGATTTTGAAAAGATACTTAAGAACCAAATGAACTCGGTTCCGAAGGGAAAACTGGCACTCATTAATGTTAAAATTACATTTCTTCTTCTTCCTCCAAGTTCACTCTTTGCTTTACCTGAAATGGATTCTGCTACGATTAACGGATAAAAGTAAAAACGGGGGCATAGTTAAAATGATCAGATTACCTTATTCTGATGAATCATCATCTATCGACTCCCAACTAAAATGTTTTGAAGACGCTGAACATAATCTGGGCTCAATTTTTAAAATTCTAAGGCAGGAAATTAACTTCTCTCCAGGACCTGAAAGGTTTGCTTACCTCAGAATGTTACTTCTGAAGTTTGATGGGTCTAGGAAGCGGGTACAGTCATAATCATTTATGAGCCAGCAAACCTAGGATGGCCTGAGGCTCGTGAAGAAGGCCTTTCACGTCCTTTGTCACCTGGACCCCTCGGTTAAAAAAAAAAAAAACCTGTGCCGACAGGCAAAGGGGACTTAGATGCTGCCTCTCCACCCACAAATAGGCAGTCCCCGGGAGCGCCCACACCATTCAGTGACCAGACACCAAACGTCAAGAAGGCGCTGTGCGCGGAAGGGGCTGGAAAGGCATTTTGGAAACCCTGGGAAGCACAGCCTCCGGACGCAGGACTGGGCAGCCACAGGGGCAGCGGAAAGCCCCCCTCCCCCCCCCACTGTGAAAGCCTGTCGGGGACCAGCCTGGAGGAGGCGGCCTCATCTCTTCTAACACGGAAGCCTCACAACAGGTCAGGGCACCGCGCTGAGGCTGGTCTCCTCCGAGCACGTGGCAGGCAGGTGGCTCCGGTCCTTTAGGGGCGAATCAGCAGCAGAACAGCCAACATATGACGCGGTGTCTGCGAAAACAAAAAACCACCGTATACAAGCAAAAAAGCATTACCTGGAACCCCACAGAGGACGGCCCAGGAACCGTTTACTAAAACGTGCTCGGCGAGGCTGGCATCTTCTTCATCGGCACGTAGAAACCAGTTCCAAGGAAGGGCGGTGGCCAGAATTTTCAGGCATGGATCAGGCCGAAATGGAAAACAGTAGTTTTCAGGGGACAGACCTACGCAACAGTGGGATTTAAACAGGAGGCCCAACAGTGTAAAATTAACAGGGTAGAAGGAAAACCGATGACGTGGGGAACCCTCTGGAAAACAGCCACTAAAACGCAGAATTAGCACAAATAAATGTAAAATAAACATTCGTTAAAAGCATGAGAGAAAAAGACGAAGCGTATAGGATAGATAATGGTATTAAAAATCTAAGAAATGTCCTTCGTTTTCTCTTTCTCTCTCTCTCAAAACAAGGCCATTCGTTCTGTTACATAGCCAAAGAAGAAAAACGATCAGATTCGCCAACGTTAACATCGGTGACGCCACTGAGAAAGCCCTCCCTGGAGTTCCCGGCTGCCCTCCGCAGGACGCGTCACCCACTGATGGACTAGCCGAGCGCCCCCATGGCGCGGAGCCGCCGGGGTTCTCGTGGATCCGGAGGAGTTTCTCATTCTCTCACGGCGCGGATGTGTGAGGAGGGCAGGGCAGCGGGGCTGCCGCGGGCTGCTCGGCCGGGCCGGTCCGCACGGAGCTCTGTGTGCGTAGCACTGCGTCCTCAGGGGGCCCCCGTGACGAGGCGCATGCCGTCCCTTTGTCCCCTGACCGGCGATGCCGACTTGGGTCTCTTGGTTCAAGGTAGGGTCTGCCCAGTCCTTCGCCGACAGGTCCCCGCCGCCCCGGGCGACTCCCGAGCACGCAGGGCACAGGCCCTTGGATGCCCACTTGTCATTACGGCTCCTCCAAAGGGCGTGGCCGTGGCGGGGACGCTTACTGCTGCGACGGCTGCAGAACGGGGCTTCTCAGTCCCGCCCTGACCTCCACGTTTGTTGGCCGTCCCCCGTTCTCCCGGAGGAGACGGCCGTCACCCCTGCGTACTGCACTGGCTGATTTATGTATGAACTCGTCCATCAGGAGTTCCACGGATCGTTTCTGTTTCAGGGGCTGTAATCCACTGGTTTTACTAATTCCGTGGTTCCCGCCATCTCAGATCGGCCCCGTGGGAGCTTGCTCAGGGACCTCTCGGCTGTTTCGCATTTACCTACCTCCTGTTTACAAGGGTTATGCACGCCTGCGTGACAAAGCTGCCTGACGTTTGCTGAGCAATCTTTAGTTTTGAGGAAATCCAATTCATCATTTTTCCTTTATGGTCTCGACTTTTCCATCCCGAGACACCTTGGTCTGCACCCAAGTCACAGAGCTTTCTCTCCCCTATGTGTCTCCGAAAACTGTGTAGTTTTTATATTTGAGTCTACGAGACACCTCAAATTAAGACGTGTGTTTAGCGCGAGCAGGGGTCTGGGTACGTTGCTTTCTCCAGGGACACCCAGATTTTTCAGAACCGTTTGTTGAGACTGCTGTTTCTCTCACTGCGCTGTTTTATGTCTTTGTCAAAAATATCCCATCGGCCCACAAGTAGAGATCTGTTACTTCGCTCTCTCTTCTCGTAGCTGAGTCCGTTTGTTGTTCCTTGCGATGACTCTTCGATCGCCATGTGCTGTATGCTTCCTTCTGAAGGTAGGTCGTAGGCATCCTCCAGCTGTGGACGTCTTCCTGGAGTTTGCTGGGATATTCCAGGTCCTTAATGCTTTTATACGAACTTTAAAATCAGGTTTGCTGGAATCTTGATACGTAGTACACGGAACATAGACATCACTGTGAGGAAAAATTGGTAACTTAACAAGATTTGTCTTCTAAACCATCACCATAGATATATTTCTCCATTTCTTTAGGTCTTTCTTTTCTCCCCCCTCCCTTAAAATATTTTTTATTGATCTCAACGTTATCTGATATGATGCTGTAATCCCTGCTTAACGGTTAAGGGAACCATACAGGTACCAAGTATACGCCTTTCTTCCAGTAGGTGGCGACACTGAGCACCCTACGGGTTCTCATCGCCTGGTTCCGGGTGTGGGCATCCAATGTCGCTCTGTTTCCTTCCCTGCGGCTGCGCTACTGGCCCTGCACCACCGTGCACACGTGCGGTGCGGGTCAGCCTGGGGTGTAGGTAGGGGGCGCCCGCAGACCCGGCTCCCCTAGCTGAGCATCTCCCATGGGGGTACCTTCTGAGTTGCCAGGGGAGGGGTTGCCCCCAGCTCTGACCACCAGGGCTTCTGGTGAGAAAGGCTGAGGCACTGGCGGCGGCGCCAGCACATGGACTGTCCAGAGCCTGCCTGGTGCCCGTTCCTTTCCCCAGGGGCCAGTCCCCTCCGAATATCGGTGCGTGGCTCACTTCCCCAGGCCGCACATAGTTGTCTGTGTTTTGTCTAGAGTTCAAGGGCTTGTTCCACACACGTTTACCTCGGCTCAGTACATGAATTTCACATTTGATTGTGACCCTGTGCGTGCGCACACAGCCAGGACATGTGAGAGGTGATTGAACCACAAGTGAAGACCGTCCAGTGTCCTGAGGCTTCACTCGGTGGCCTGGAAATGCCGGGGAAGAGTGGCTGTCCTCAGAGCTTTCAGAGAACCCGAACATGTCCCACGAACCTGAAAATGCACATTCAGTCCTGACGTCCTTCCTGCGCGGCAGCAGGTCTCACGTGCTCGGGGATACACACGGTCTGTGAAACAAACATGCCTGCCACCCACACGTCGGGGAAACACCATGTGGATACTGTTACTAGTTACTATCGCTGACTGGTTACTGTCTGAGACCGGTTACTATTGGTGACTGGTTACTGTCGTTGACCAGTTACTGTCGGTGACCGGTTACTGTCAGAGACTGGTTACTGTCCATGACTGGTTACTGTCAGAGAGACCAGTTACTGTTGGTGACCGGTTACTGTCAGTGACTGGTTACACTCTTCCTGTCATGGCGCAGGGCAAGGATCAGCGGTGTCAACCAGTCTTGGGAGGTTATAGAATGCAGAGTCTCAGGCCCCACCCCGGACCCAGTGGAGCAGAATTTCAGTTTCAAAGATCTCCAAACCCTTCACACGTACTTAAATTTGATAAGCACTACTCTAGGCATATGAGATTTTAAATTCTAGGATACAAACATCATCTTTTAAATATTGCCAGCTATTTACCCGATTTAGAACTCAACTCAGAATGACCTGACATACACAGCGATGCACAAAGACATTCCTTGCTATGATGTGTGCTATAAAAAATTGAGGAAATTGAAGAGCAGTGACCCGCACTCACTGCTGTCTCACTCCCGAGGGCTCCGCTGAGTCGGACGGCTGCCGTGTCCTGCCGGCCGCAGGGCGGGAAACACAGGAGCGTGTGCCGCGCCCACACGGGCCCGGAAACAGCGGCAACCACAGAAACGCAGGTCCGATGGAAACGCTCGTCCGCACTGGGTGACGGCACTCCCCCGGCTCGACCCGTGTATTCTCCGACTTCACGAACACTCGTGCGTTCCGAAATCCGAGAACAGACTTGGAGAGCGGAGGAGATGCATCCCCGGAACTCTGCACGGGGAGCTAGCGGGGCCGCATCTCACGAAGCCCCTCACTTCATTCTGCCGGAAATGCTACTTCCCCCCGTTGCAGCCCCAGGGCACATGTGACCCCATTGTCCAGCAAATGGTCAGGGAGTGACCGCGGCGTCCTATGCATTTCCCAGCTGCTCTGTGACCAAGAGCGAGTCCCACAGCCACTCCGTGGGGCATTTCTCACGTTCGGGTAATGATGACATTTGGTGTGTGCGGCACAGGCCGGTTACAGAGAGTGATGAGCCTGGGACCCAGGAGACCCTGGGAGCCGGACCAGGAAAAAGAACTGTGTGAACGAAGGCAGGCAACCGCAGCAGCCTACGCCCCCGTGTTGGAGAGATTTTCCTGTGTGAAACCAGGCAGTCCTGTGATCTCGTCAAAGCCAGGGTCAGCGGGCGCGGCCCCTCGGGGAGCCTCCCGGGGCACATGGCTTACCCTGCGGGTTTATAAGCTTGGCCGGCATTAGGAGCTAAGCTTATAAGTTTGCGGCGTATGCCTGATTTTATAACCCTGTGTTCTGGGCTGACGTGTTGCTGCAGCTAATGCTTGCAAACGTAGTCCACGCCTTCGCCCTGGGAGCTGCGGACATCAGTTACAGCCTGCCCCGTTGTCGGTTACGCCGCAGGCTTGCTGCTGCTCCAGTTCACAAGATCTAATTGTTATCAATTTGCAGGTGCAATTACCTGGCCGTGTCCTTGCCCGAAGGCACCTCGTCTCCCCAGAAGCTGTGACGTGGGCAGGAAGAGGGACCGTGGTAGCTCTTTGCTCAGCACTAACGCGGAAGGGCGTGGGGCTGCTGCTGGCTCTGGCTGCGGTGGCCGCCCCAGCGCTCATCAGTCCGGGCCCGGAGCACCCTCACCCTGTGGCAGAGCCCCTCAGCTTGTCCTCCTGAGACGCCCTCCGGTCGGTGTGGAGGTGCTGTCTGCACAGCTGGGCGTTCTCAGGGAAGCTGGGGGCCCCTTCCATATCCCGGCCGTGCGGCCAAAAAAGTCGGTCAACTCTCTCCGCCTCCGTTTCTCCTTTCTTCCGGTTATGCCTTCTCTCCAGGACTGTCCCTCTCGCGTGGCATAGCTCCCAGCCCGAGGCTGTCTGCTCCCTGGAAGTCCCCCCGTGCAGCTTCTCCTCTCACTCCCCCACCCTCGTCACCCCGTCACACCGTCCTCCCATTTCCTCCAGAGACGCCCGAAAATCTGAGCGAGAGTAACGAGGCGGGTCACACTCAAGGCGTGTATTCCAAATTCATCTATCTGATGAGTTCCTGTCCCCACTGCTCGCTTCTGGTGTCAGTGTCGGGAATGGGGACTCACCTGTTTTCATGTTGTTATCCGCTGCTCACGCTGTTGAATGTTATCAGGGATGTAGTAGATGCTCAGTGAACGCCGACTGAAGCCGTCGGAAACAGAAGGACCATGGTGGCTCCTTCTTAGTGTTGCTGTGTTTTATTAGTTTTTTAAAACCTCTTACTGAAATACCTGGCACATGCAAATGTCTTGCAGAAATGCCCATGTGCTGCACACAGACACACACATCAGACACTTAGGAGAATATTTATATATTTTTCCATTTAGTAGAAGATACGCAGGAGGTTTCTAGAGAGAGAACCAGCTTACTGTTGCAGTTCCTCAGATATAACTCTTCTCCTACCAATTCTTGGTGGAAAATCTAAGAATTGAAACAATCGAGATTCTTCAAAATGCTTACAGGCTTGTAACCACTCACTGCAAGGTTATGACGGAGAGAAACATCATCTCGTCTCGTCTGGTCCGTCCCGTGAAAGTGTCAGGGGACTTGGAGACAGTCTCCCTGATTGTGTGCACAAGTGGGCACGTGCGTGTGAACCGCATTCACACTCTTCAGATGTTAGGCCCACCGTTCACCGGAAGCAGTCTGGTGCTCACCGAGTTAGAAACAGAGGCACGGAGCCTGTCAGCCACACGCTTTCTCCTGTCCCGAGCGCAGTTCTCAAAACTTTGAGTTCATCCAATCCTTCTGTTTTGCAGAAAAAGAACCTGAGGCCCTGGGAAGGTCATGGCTTGTCAAGGTCACACACAAAGTCAGTGGATGGATCCCGACTGACCCCAGAGCACCCAGTGCCGCACCAGGGCCCTTCCTGCCATGACTGGTACAAGCCTCTGCTGGTGAGCGTGCACGGCGATCCCATCCGCTCGCTCACTCACTCAGCCGTCACCCACAGTCTGGTGGGTCCCGGCACTCGGCTGGCTCGGGGAGAGAGTGGTGAACAGGAAACCATCGTCCTTCCTCTGGAGGGGCATTCAGTCTTTGGGGGAGAGAGTCATTAAAAAATATACTCACACGTAAAATAATTAAATTCCCGAGAAGGCAAGCAGCTGGAGATTCGAGGTCAATGGTGGCCTGGAGTGCATTTCTGAATCCGCCCCTTACACGGCCGTCAGACCGACAGCAACCACAGGATGCCCTGGACTTGCAGAGGGGACCCCTGGGCCATCCCAGGGCCTGCGACGCATCAGGGGGAGCACGTAGGAAGTTTAACACCCCCACCAAAAAAAATAAATAAATAAGCCAGTGTGTTTGGTTCTGTGCTGCTGAACAAAAAAAAAAAAAAAAGCCCAGTGCCGGCCCGGCTGCAGGGTCTGTGCCGTCTGGGGGCGAACACCCTGCCGTTCCGACGTCGCCAAAGGGGCCTGGGGAGGGCGGTGGAGCCGTCCGAGTCCTTCCACATTTCCAAGCTATCCTCGGGCACACGGGGACCCAATTCTGGGGACCTGAGGGCTTGGTGGGGGTCCAGGGCCCCTTGTCCCAGAGACGCAGCGCACCCCTGCTCTCCGGCTGCAATGGCACCGGGGGGGAGGGGACAAGGGTTCCTTCCACACGTCACGCCACCGCAGCATCGGCACAGGGCTGCTTTGAGACTCCGAGTTTATCTGGTGTCCCTTTCGCCTCTTGCCCTCACTGTTCCCCCCCCCCCACCACCACCACCCGGGAAGACAGCTAAGAGAAGCCGGGGCGTAGTCGCCCTTCTCGGGGTCCCACCACGGAACAGCCTTCTCTTCATCGAGCTAAAACTGCCTGAACCTGTAGAAGGTTTCCATGAAAATTTATTTCAGCCAAACCGATGGCACGTCTGGAGACAAGATCTCCGCTGACAAAGAAAGATGCTTCTTAGGGTGACGGTTTGCAGTTTTTGTTTTTCTTTTTCCTGCTTTTGGAATTAGGGAGGGGGTGTAAGGACGGCTCGATGCGGCGGGAGAAAGCAAGGAGAGGATCAGCTTGGAGGACGGTTAACGAGGCTGTGAGCTCTCTGGGGGGCGTTTTTGCTTGAGGGGCCTGCGAGGGGGCCCTTCCAGCGTCTGGTTAGCCTGCGTGCACAGAAACCTCGGACAGGGCTTGCTGGAGGCAGAGATCACCCTCGCACCTGAAAGCCGTATGCCGGGGGCGGGCTACCTGCCTGACCTGCCCGGTTAGGCATCGGCAACCAGACCACCCTGCCAGGTTACTCCCCACGGGAGCCCTTTCTTTTCTTGTTTCAACGTTTGTTGAATTTACCGGAGTGACATAGGTTGGTAACATTTATGGGTTTCCGGTGCACAGTCCTATACTCCATCACCTGTATGTGGTGCTGTGCGTTCACCACCCAAGTCCGGTCTCCCTCATCGCCAGGCTCCCCTTCACCCTCCTCTACCCCCCACCCCCTTTCCTCTGGTCCCCCCCACACTGACCTCTCTGTGCAGGAGGTTCGTTTGTGCTCAACTCCTTCACCCAGCCCCCCTCCCCCGTCCCTTTATCGTCTACAACTTGTACCGACTTTCTCATTCCACCTTCCAGAACATATCTCAGGGGGCGGGGGACTGGGGGGAAGCGGGAGGTTCTTACCGATAATTTGTTTCAACATCTTTCCTCCTCCCTCCTCTCCCCCCTTGGTCCAGACTAAACCTTTGGTCCTGCTGTTTGTGGAAGCGGCTGGGTCATTTCTTCTTGGGCTATGCCTTCCCTCGGGCATCTGCTGTGAACGCACGAGCTGCCTGGATCCTGAGGAGCATGTGGGACAAGACTCTTGGTGTTGTAAGCTGAAAATAATTTTCCAGCAAATACTATATAGAAACACAGGGGGGGAAACTTTCATTCTGCCAAAAATCCGTCCCACCATAAACAAGCGGACATGCTAGAAAAAAATTAAATAAGGACGTCTCGGTATTATGCAAGCTAATAATTAAAATAACGCCTAACAACTGAACAATCGCGGTGACGGTGGGGAAACGTGAAACCGAAGGGGGGGTAGGAAAACAGACCCGGTGACCCGGGAGGGCGCCACGCAAGGGCGGTGAGCGCACGGGAGTTCGGGGGAGCGCAAATCTAACGCTGAGAAAACAGCTGTGAGAGGAAAAGGTGAGGCTGACGCAACTGGCGGTTCACGTGGGAGAAAACGCACCCCTCTGCTACACAACGCACAGATGTCAATTCTGGACAGATCACGGGCTTCGAAGTCAGAAGGCAAAGTTTTAAACCTTTGCAAAGGAAATGGCGAAAAGACATTCACAGCAGGCAAAGGGAGAGGAAACAGGGAAAAGAGGAGAAGTTGGGCTGCATGAAAATTAAAACCGCTGTACGCAGACTAAGAACCACCAACCGCGTCCTGGAGGTGTGTGTGATGTTAACAGCCAGGAAATAACTTAGAGCGAGCACAAAGAGCGAACAAAACGGTTTTAAAAATGACCCAGTGGAGAAACGAACGAAGGGCATTTCACGAACATCGGAGCCGGTTCACCCAGGCACAACGAAAAGACAGCTGGGCTCGGGGGTGTCCCCAGAAGCCAAACCAAAACTAAGCCTTAGAGATCCTATCTCGTGTCCAACCGGCGGAAATTCCCCGTCGGGGCCCCACACCTGTTGGTGAGTGTGCAGGTGAAGGGGAAACCTCCCGCTCCGTCCGCCAGTGTCCCCTGGGGTGGCCAGTCCAGGAAATGACTCAGGCGCGCCCCGTTGGTGAGCAGGTGTCCTCTCTGTTGGGGGGAACGTCGCCCTCCCCCCTTCCCAGGGCTTCTGGCTCCTGCAGTGGCCACAGTCACCTGAGCCAGGTGTGCAGGAGACAAGCCCATCAACGCTGAAGGTGTGTGCACTCCTCTTGCTGGATGGGAGAGACCCAGGCGCAGTGATGCCCCCAGGAGGCGGAAGCTACCACCTTGAACATCCTCTTCCCCTAAAGACGGGAAGAGGTCAGAGGTCAGAGGTCGGTCGGGGAGAACCCGCCCTGAGAGGTCACCGGGGAAGGCACAGTTAACAACGAGGTTGTCATGCAGGCTTGTCTTTGGTCCGGCCGCCTCCACGGATACACGTTTCCGCAGACGGGCGGGGGGCGCCCTCCCAAATGGAGGTTTCCTTTCCCCGTGTCAACATCCCTTTACAAAGGGTCACTTCCACTTGGTGTTCAGGGCTTCTCACAGGCCTGCTCTTTCTAGAAATAACCAGCTGAAAGTAATCCTCGTGCCAGAGAGACACATTGAGGGGGTGGCAAATTTTGTTTCCCCAAAATGTACACGGCAGCTGAGAAGGCATGTTCTGGTCTTTACCCCGAAACAACCCTTGTTTACAACGTGAGCAAGGATGTCCATTCCAGCCTCCCGAGTCACCGTGCTGTGGACACGCCCCGGGGGGCCTGTCCTCAGGGCAAGTGAGTGGCAGGGCACTCGGTCCGACTACTGGGGAACACCCGTGAATTGAAATCGAAGCATGAGGATGGCCTGAATTAAAGTGAATAAATCTCCAGATCATAATGAAGGCAAAATGCAAATTGCAAAATAATGTGTTGGGTGTGGTACCAGTTTTGTGAATTTAAAACATGCACAAAGCCATGGCAGAGGTGGACATAAGGCAGTTGAGGGGAGCAGGGTTTGCCACCCCAAAACATGCCTTTTGGGGACATTGATTATTGTAAGGTGGTTATTTTAAGAAACAGAAGATAAGAAGAGCCTTTTACCTCCGCCTTCTTGTCCAAAGGGATTCAGGTAGAAAAGCCCGCTTTCTAAAGGATGGGAGCTGTCCCCTGAGCCTCGTGGGTGGCAGACAGACAGGAGCCTGCAGAGCCTGCGGTCCAGCTCCCCCGTGTCCCACCGCTCCTGGCGGCGGCAGGAAGGGTTACCCCAGTCGCTCCTGCTCAGCCGCCCGTGAGCTGCCCGCCTTCCCGCTGAAGCCCAAACCCCACGCCCGCCCCTTCTTCCCAGCTCAGGGCAGCCTCTGGGCCCTCGTTCTAATGGAACCCCCGGGTGCATGGACGATGAATTCGGTTACGCGTCTTACTAATGTGTTCTGTCAGTCTGGTGGGACCAGCCGAAGACCTTGCCAGGGTAGAAGTAGTTACTTTTCCTCCCCCGTGTAGCGATGTTACCAGACTTGCTTGAGGGTGCTACGCACCAGGTGTCAGGTCCCCAGCCTCCTGTCCAGGTCTCGCTCCCCGCGGCCAGGTCTGCTCCGAGGGGCTCCAGCAGAGATGTGGCCAAGGGGCTGCGGTGCAGGGGGAGGAGGAGCTGGGGGCTGAAGTTTTAGTGAACCTGGACGGCTTTGCTTCTTTGCAAGCACAAGGCAATACGGTGCAAATATCCAAATCAGCACACGTCCAATCTGGACAGCGAATGAATTGACACACTCATTGTCCCAGCAGCTCAGCAGCATGTGCCACAACCGGACACCGATTCAGGCGCATGACGGATATGAAGTCAGTCATTGCTGCTTCTTTTGTATGTTTGGAATATTTGACATTGAAACATTTTTTGTTAATTTTTCAAAACATATTGAAGGATGTATCTAACATGATTTCAAAAACTGGGAAGGAATTGGAGGGTGGGAAGGAGAGATAATTATTTTTATTTTCTATTCCTCTCCACTTTTCAATTGTTACAACTAGCTTACATTTCTCTGTAGTTTAAATATAGAAAAAATTAATATAATTACAGTTTTGGCAAGTATCTGTGAGAGTTTGCCCATTAAATTAGGGATAAGGGACACATTTTGTAAGAAAACCAGGAAGAAGCAGGGCGTGGGCGGGCCCAGTTGTCTGAGAGGAAGGAGGCCAGGAACTGCAAGATGGCCTGAAGGCGGGGGGGGGGGGGGGAGGGGGGCCTGGGGGGGGGTGTGCCCTTTGGAGAGGCCCCCATTGCACAGAGGGTCTCTGTCTTCTGCATGTGCACGACTGGAAAGGAAGGAGAGTCCCTCAGCAGGACGTCTGTCTGACCGACAGGGGCTTGAGGAAATTTCCAGAGGCCAGCAGGGCAGCGGGGAGTGCATGGAGCATCTTCTGCGTTCTGCCCCGCAGCCGGGAGCAGCGCCCGGGGCAGGCGGCTTCGTGGGGCTCGGTCACACGGCAGACCTGGAGCGTCTCACCCTCCGGGGTCCCTCCCATGAGACATGCTCATCAGAGAAAGGAGGCGAAGAAGGTCCTTGTGCCCTGACACAACAGTGGCTGGGCCCCGCTGAGCCAGCCAGGAGCGAAAGCTCTGAGGATGAAATCTGTCAGCGAGGAAGCAGCCAAATTCCCTGACAGTGTGTGCGCGTGCGAGGCGTCCCGTGAACGCATTCATGACTCCTCTTCGGTCTCCTGTCGAGTGGAGACAATACTCCCCTTGGAAATGCTTCCCCTTGGTCCATGTAGGGTGTTTCCCTGATAAAGGCAAAACGATCGAGTCCATGTTCTCAAACGACGGACATGCGCACACTAAGTAATTTTAACTCAATGGTACTTCCCAAGGTCTGCTCGGCGCTTTGGATTCGCCATTGAAGGCGAACGTAGGGCCTGCCCGCTGCTCCCACAGGCACCGTCCTCACTCTGCCGCCCGCATCCGTTCCCCTTCCCTCCCCCAACGGAGCCCACGTGTCTCAGGTGTGTCTCAGGTGTGTCTCAGGTGCGTCT
The DNA here is from genome assembly GCA_004027475.1 of Anoura caudifer. NCBI lineage: Eukaryota > Metazoa > Chordata > Mammalia > Chiroptera > Phyllostomidae > Anoura > Anoura caudifer. Next base: position 24,322 of record PVKU01009299.1, read on the forward strand.
CACCCCACCTCGCCCCTGCACCCGCTGAGGTCCTGCGCGGGCCTGTGGCACCCGAGGGCAGCTGCCGGTCGGCCTGGGGACCCTGAGCCCACAACCAGCCTGTGCACTCCCGCAGGGCAACGGGCCCGCGGGTGACAGTCCTCAGCCGGTTGTGTCAGGCTTAGCCGTGAGGGCCCCGGCGCGGGACAGCGGAGTCCAAAGGGGAACGCAATTGTCTTTCTGCTTTTGGTCTGGCACAGGCCTCAGGCCAGAGGGAGCTGCGGGTGGTGACCGGTTCCAGCAGGACGAGGGGAACGGAGGTTCCGGGGTTGCTCCTGCCCAGGGAGGGGGCAGCGACTTCGCCAGGAGCAGCCCTGGCTTGCCCTGCTTTGCACGACCTGGTTCCCCACAGGGAGGAGTCAGGGGCTTCTGACAGGCGTGGACCTCGGGGCCATACCCTGAGCCCGTGGCCCACCTGCTCTCACCCTGGTGCCCTCCCTGGCACGGCAAGGGGCTTGTGCGGCCGGAGCCGTGAGAACATCGGGCACACGTGCTGGTGAGGTCGGAAAACGTGCCCCCCTTTCCTGGAACGGTTTCTTCCAGCAGCTTCTCTCTCTGGGTCTTTCTCTAAACACGGTCATGTGTTGAGAGCCTGCAGGCCTTCCTTCCCCCCCCTCAGGACGGAGGCTGCCCACAGAGGAAATCGGACCCCAAAGAACTCTGGAGACAGGCCCCTGAGCCGGTGGGTTTCGTCTGCCCCGGCATGCACCCCACTTCTGATCCCAACGTGGCGATGTGGACGTGCTTCCTCCGGAAGCCGCTGGGAGGGTGGCCGCGGCTGTCTGCATGCTGGTGCCGCACGGCCGCGAGGCGGGGTGTCCATGGGGGGATTTCTGGGGACAGGTGGCCTGGCAGGTGGACACGCTCTCCCTCTCCCGGCATTCAGGGCCTGTGGTCAGTCCCGGGGCCTCAGCAGGAGTTCCCTGGCCTCTACAGCCCATTCTGAGACTAGACCTTGGGAGAATCTGAGGGACTGTGTTGGAAGGTCCCGGGAGCGGATGCCAGATGGGCCATCTCTTAGGTGAAGAAGGCCGCTGTGGAATTTCAGGCTCAGCGGCTCAGGAACAGGCTCAGACATGGAATACATCACCGAAGAAACTTGGGGACTGTCTCAGAATTTAAAATGCGAGCTCTTCTGCTTCCCACCGGGAAGTAATTATTGCACTAATGTCACCGGAACAGGGGCCTGGCCGGGGCAGGTCTGCCCAGAGCCAGCTGTAGGTGTGGGTTCTCCACGTTGTGCAGGAAAGACCTCACAGCACGAGTCCATGTGACTGATAGGTGCATTTATTAATGCCAGGGACAGGGGACCCAGGGAGGGCTCAGCACGGAGGAGGCCAAGGGGGAGCCCAGGCGGGGCTGCCTTGGCTCACTGGGAAATCAGGCCTCGGGGACGGGGGCAGGGGGCCAGCCTGGGACCAACCGCAGCTGCCCACCGCCTTAGACTGTGGGAGACACCTGCCTGGGAAGAAAAGAGTGGGGGGAGGAGAATGAGTGAGGGGGTGTTCTCTCCAGGGAGGAAAGGCCAGGGGAGGAGAGGTCGCCCTGGGGATGCAGTCCTTGTTCCCCCAGATTTGCACCCTGCCCCCCGGACACTGGGGCCTTCCTCCCTGGTGACCCTCTGCCCCTGGCTGTCCCCTGCTCATCCACCGTGTTCCGCGGTCTGTCTGTTACCCCGATCCACTTGCCAAGGACTTCCCCTAGCTGCTCACTATCCCGCCCCACTCATGCTGACTTACTCCCCACGGTCACCCTTCCTGTCCCCTCTCCTCCCAGACGCATCTCCTTGACTCTGTCCATCAGTAATTATCACGATCTCACTGTTTAAATCACCTCCATCCCAGCCATCCGCGCCGTGTGCCCCGCCTCGCGCTGCCCTGTGTCTCTGGAAAGCTCACCCCGCGCACCTGATGAAAGCGTGCCCGCGTGGACATTCAGAACGAGTTCGCTGAGCCCCTTCTACGGGCTGACCGATTCCGAGACACCGTGTGGTCACAGCGGCGCCTGTTCCCGTGTGGGCAATAGGTAAGTGTGTGCAGTTCCGTGAAGTGCGGCCTTAAACGCGGTAGGCTCGCGTGTGAGCCTCCGTGGAAGCAGAGATGAGACAGCGATGTGTCTCTCAAAACCGACTCTACACACTGCAGCGACCTTCAGAGGCTGTGGTCGGACCTCAGACAGGGCTAACACCTCCGTTTCTGTGCTCGCCGAGCCTCTGCCCCATGGTGCTGCCGTTTTTAGGGGTAAACACCACACTCGGCGTGCCATTCTCTTTACCCGAAAATGAGGATGAGAGCAGTGTGCACCTGAGAGGTGTGTTGTGACTACGGAATAAAACCCCCCATCAGACGTGCCGCAGACAGCCTTCGGCACGTGACTAAGGGAGGGTGCGGTGCACCTTACCTGCTGTCTGTCAGTCTCTGTCAGTCTCGCCGTCAGCCGCCCAGAGACAGAGAGCGTGTCCCATCCCCCGCCCTCTCCTGGAGCCCACGGGGCGGCTGGGAAGCAATAGCATCAGGGAGGGAGGGAGGGAGGGACGGATGACTCCTCCGAACGTACACAGAGAAGCCTGCTGACACCGGTCCCTCGGTCCCAGGTCCCCGCGCCGTGTCTGAGCCATTGACGTTTCATTTCAGGGAAAGGGCTCTTTTCCCACTAATCAGCCTCCCGGTAGAAAGTGGCCGACGCCGGGGACTGATTGCCGGGGGACATCAACAGGCCTTTCCGTGGCTGCGGCTTCCCCGTTGCCCGTGGATGGATCTGGAGCTAATTCCCAAACTGTTGTCAAGCCGACCTGGAAAGCACATAATATTCACTCAAGCGACACGAAGCCATTTGGCGTGATTTCCACAGAAGAAAGCAGGGCGCCCGGAGAGAAACCTGTGGCACGAATGGGGCTTGCTCGTGATTGAGGGGAGGCGCTCCTGTTCCCCTCCCGGCAGGAGGCAGGAAACTGTCGTTGCAAACACGCTCTGCCGAATGTGTTCTGTATTCCCTCGCTGCGGACCCGAACGACAGAACAATCACACAGAACGGAACTATAATCACACAGACCGAACACGTCGTCCCAGCCAAGAGGGGAGAGGAGGTCGGGTCTGCAGACACAGCAAACGAGTCCCCCTCACCCCACCCCTGGGCCGTCCGAGAAAAAACGGTCCCAGTCACAAAGCCGATGGCCGAGTTGTTTTGTCCAGCACGTGGAAGGTCTCTCGGTGAGGAATGCTCACTTAGGGTTGTCTTCGGTTCCATTCTCCCGCAGTTCATGAAGGAGAAACGGTGAGGAGTGGAATTCTGATGTTCCGTCTCCACTCTCAGAGGGGGCTGTCTCCGGTGCAGCCCGCCCTCCGGTCGCTGGGAAGCGCTCACCTCCCTGAGCACTGAGCAGGACAGCCTGTCCTTCCCCGCTGCAAACACGGAGGTGCTTCGGAAGGATGGCTTTCCGCGTTTCAAAAGGGCCCTTTGAGCCGCAGGAAATGCCTTCATTGCGCTGTCCATGGGTCCCACCTCCTCTGCCTCACCGTGGAAGCCGCCTTGGAAGGATGAAGGGATGGAACCGCCTGTGTCCGCGAAGTGTGCCCGTCGGCGGGACCAGGGCCTCCGTCTGGCGCAGGCTGTGTGTGGGACCTCGGGGGGGGGGGGGGCTTTGATGTGCGTGTCTCCAGTCCCCTGGTCAAAGCGCACACAGGTCGGTGACAAGTCACCGCGTAGGGAACGGTGGGTCCCCGCCGGAGGCCCTCAAACCAGAACCGGCCCCAGTCACGTAACCCCCATCCCCGACCTGACCGCGGCTGGACCATGGACAAGAGGCTTGCTTTTACAATTTATTTCATTGGTAAAGGAAAAAAACGCCATGAAGATTGAATTAAGAAAGTAAAATTCACTCTATTTTTGTTCTCCCTCGGTTAATACGTATTTCAGGAGGGACCGCTAACAGATGAGGATGCTTTAAGAACAGAGCCGTCCTTACTGATGAACCTAAGTGGAACAGAACCACTTCACCAGCCACCTCCAGGAAGCTCCTTGGCGCTCAGATTCTGCTGGTTTTACCCTGATGCGCTTCTGCAAACGTGTCCGGCGCGGGACCCAAGGGCATGCCGCCTGTCACGTTGGGCCAACACGTCCGCACCGGCTTTCAATCTGCAAGTCGCCTCTCCAACTCCTACGGCTCCTCGCCAGCAGCCCAGGCACTGCCCTGGGAGGACACTCAGCTCCGCCCACGGGGGTCGGGTGGCGGGGGGCAGTGAAGACATCTGTGTGGAATAGGTAAAAAATAACACACTCAGAGAGAGAGAAAAGATCCCCCACGGCCCAGGCTTGGGTGTCCAGAATGACTGCTTCTCTGCACTTCCCTTCTGCTTCCTGGCCTCCCCTCAGCCTTCTTACTCAGCTCCCCCCGTCCAAGAGGCCAAGGCGGCGCCCTCCTGCTGCCCGCCCACCCTCTCGAAGCTCCTCTCAGGCCTCTCGGCCTCCGTAACTCGCTGGATAGCCCCCTTTGTGCCCCCCGAAAGGAAGACACGGTGGGCACCTGGAAGGAAGTCGGCGATGTTAACGGGTGCCCCGTCTCCAGCCCCCACAGCGCTGCGCGTCCCAGACCACTCTCCCCACGGACCTTCGTCATCGCTGAGTCGAGCCCTAAGGGCCGTCGGTGCTCGTGGACAGAGCCGAAGATTAAGCAGGAAAGGACACGGAAGTAATTGAGCAACGCGAGCGTTTGTTCTGGGGTGTCGTAGACGCTAGTGGCCGCAGGACCGGCCCCGCCTGCCTGCCCCTCTGGGGCTGCTGACTCAGTGCGGCTGCATTCCCGCGGCCTCGGTGCGCACGCGGCGGGTTTCCAGGGCTTTTTAATTAACTCTCGGCGCTGCCGCCTTTGCAGAAAGGAGAGTCCCGCGGAAAGTGGGGCAAACTCTGTCCCCGGAGCGCGTCTCGGCCCCAGGGCCCCAGAGGGGCGAGCAGAGCCCCAGCCGAGATTCTAAATTGGAGCGGCTGCGGGGCTGTGCGGGGTAAAAATAAATTTGCCATCCCAGGAGGACGACTGCGATTCCGTCTCTGATCAATGGTGAGGAGGAGCCTGCCCCAGCCAGCGGAGGGGCCAAGTTTCCGCTTTTACACACATCCCTTCCCTCCAGCCTCGGCCCCGCTTGAAGGGGCCACTCCGGAGACACGGGGTGTGGGGGGCAGAGCAGGGCGCGTTTGAAAGTGACAGGCCCTCTTCCCTGCCCTCCCTTCCTCCGTCCGGGCAGCACACTCCCGCCCCGGGGAAGCCGGATCCCTTCATCCACTCCGAGTGCTATAGTGAGTGCCTGCGCTGTGGTTTTCTCGCCTGAGCCTCTGAGACAGGCGCTCACATCCCGGTGAGTGTCTGCATTTCGAACACCTGAAGCTTCCAGGCAGGACTTTTGCTTGCGGTCAGCCGGCCTGAAGGATGAAAGTGGACATGACAGGTGACCGTTTCAATGGCAGAATCAGGGTGGGGGGTGCTGATTCTAGCAAGGGCGGGGTTCCGAACGAGGGGCCAGGGCCACCTGGAGCAGGCTGCTGCGAAACGAACTGGGACTCAGCCTGGGGAAGGGCTGCGGGCTGGGGCAGGAAGGGGGTGGGAGGGCGTCTGGTGGTGAGGGGGTGACTGGTCAAGGGGTGGCCCGAAGCCCCCTGCGCTGCTCCTGGAGTCATGAGCTATTTCTCCACCTTTCTGCTGTTTTCCCTCACAAGTATCTATTTTGCCTCTTGTTTCCGATTTTTGGAATTAAATGTTAGCCTATGATGAGGAACTATTTATAGGCCTATTGAATATATGAGTATTAACTCCCCACCTACCAATTCCTCGGACACCCTTTATAATATAACAAGCAAAATGAATAGAATTGGATTCTTGTTGATCTCATCTACTTGCAAATAGATAGGCTGGTTCCTATGTTTACCTCGTTTGTAATATGTCGGGGTGAGTCATTTTTCCAGAATTAGAATGCAATAAAAAACACCTCTGGAAAACAGACCCTGTATCACTGGCCACTTAAAACCCGTCGTCAGCCAGTTCCGCGACGTCTAGGCCCCTGGGCCTCTGCCGTCCCGTCTGCCTGGGCTGGAGGCCAAGGCCAGCGTCTCCTGTGTTTCTCTGCCATGGTCCCCTCCAGACAGGACAAAACTGCCAGAGGACTAATGTCCCCGTGAGCAGCCACCAACCAGTGATGGATGGGAAGTCGCGGGCAAACTCCTCGCGTCCTTGACCTTCCGTGGGACAGTGGTGCGTGCTGCCCTCTCTCTCAGAGCGCCCCCCGCAGCGGAGCTGGACCTGACCGCAGACTGGACCCCCGGGCTGGCTGTCCCCTTTCCATGGCTCTCTCTTCCACTCCCTGAATGCTCTCTCTGGACGACCTCCAGGTCAGCTGCCAGCATTCACATCCTGGGTCAAGGCCTGATCCGGGGGAACTCCAGCTGGGGGCATGGTTCTGCGCTGGGTCCATCGAGTCCCCCCAGAAACGGTGATTCCCTGAGGTTGACGAGGCTTCACCCGCTCTCGTAACAGCATCATCATATCATCATTCTGTCGTGCCGGCATGAGATTTTGTGCTATGATTTACTCAGTAACCTTTCTGATTCGGTTTAAAATTGATGCACTTCCATTTAGTCTTTACTGCGACAACATTGTGCACAAAATCACATCATAATATGGTAGCAATACACGTTTCCTAATGCGTATTTAGAATTGCATTTGCTCACGTATCATCTACCACGATGCTACATACCAAGCTTTGCAAAACACCGGTGTAAGTGTAGATTAAAAAAACATGCATGCGTTCTCTAGCCCCGGCCCATGACGCCACGGCGGAGAATCGGTGAGGTGCGGTGGCAGGGTGGCCGGCTGGCTACGTCCCTGGGGCTGTTGGAGAGCTCCCCGTCCTGTGGGGTTTGCCCGCACCGGGACAGTCTGTTCTGTGTTAAGAGCCCACACTCAGCGTGAACCCTGTGTGGCACTCTTTCCTCCCAGCACCCAGGAGAGCAGCCCCAAAGGAGAGGGAGAGATGGGGTGACAGTCACCATCGTTGGCACTTACTTTGTGTCTATGGGATTCCCTTAAGAATACGTGAGATACGGAAAGAGGAGCATGCAGATGTTCGGGCTCACAGTCAAGGAAGAAAACTGTTCTGCTGTTTTCCAGCCGAAGCCGCCCTGCTGTCTCCGAGAGTGTCGTGCGTTTGTTTGGTCCTCAGAACGCCCCTCGGGGCCCGAAGCTCAGAAACCCGCTTTTCAAAAGATAATTTGTGGGGGTTTTTTTTCCCCTAAAGAAACACTCCAAATTCCTTCTAAGTGGCAAAATTTATTTCTCAGGGATTTAATTGTCATTACTAATTTGCGAACCATGGGTGCTGATTACCAACAAATGTAATCCATCTAATTCGTGAGCGAGTCTAGGGCTCTGTTGGAACCCTAGGAGATGTGTTGGTGCGGGGGTGGGGGAGGAAGGGAGAGAGAGAGAGAAGGGGGAGAGAGGGTGGGGGGCGCGGCGTCCCACGCGGGGATCAGACGCCTCCGCGGAGTCACCGTCACCGTGTGCCGGTCCACAGGCGAGCCAGCGTGCAGACCGGGTAGGAGACTTTATAGGTTATGAACATCTCTGGTTGATTAAATGGAACTGAAATACATTTTCTCTTTCATATTGAAAGAGGCTTAACATTAAAAAACTAATCTTTTCTGAGATAAAGTTCATTAACACAATGATTATTCATTTGGCTTTTATAATGATATTGCAGCTTAATCACCAGCACATTGCTTCCTGCGCTCGGTGGGAACCAGCAGGAAATGTTTGAAGAGCCGGTCTCTCCTCTGGCTGGAGGCTGCTGGGGGAGGGGTCGCGTCCTCGCTGCCCTTCATCGCAAAAGTGCCGCACCTCCCCCCTGCTCAGGAGTCCAGGCCTCTCCCCCGACAGCTGGCGCACCGAACCCCCATGTTGCCCGGAATCCCCTTAGTCCCAGAGCCCCGGAGGCTCACGCTTTTCCTGGGGTCTGCGGCTTCTCGCCAGACAACCCCTCGCATTTCTCCGGGGTGATGCTTTTATTATAAACCACGCTTAGAGGTTGTTTAATCTTGGGGCCGAGTTTGGTGTCTCATGTGACTGTTTGGCTCGGTAAACAAAGACAGGGACAAGACCAAACTGTACATCTTTAAAACCCTACCCTCCACCGCAGTGCTCACCGAATCCAAAGCATGGTGTCTGTGTGGTGGGGACAAGGAAGATGCAATCACCGGGTGTCGCAAAGAAAGATGACTATGCGCTCGCTTCCACTCACTGAAGGCTCCTGAACGCAGGCGTTGGCAAGCTTCCTGCAGGAGTCGGGTTATCAGCGAGGTGGGAGCTGCCGAGTCCCCACTGGTGGGACCACACAGTGTGGCTGCAGTGGTCGGGGGCCAGCTGCAGGCGACCTCAGGCAGCAGGCTGTGGATGTGCTGGCAGAAGGCCAGTTAACCCACGGAGCTGGGCAGCGAGTCACCCTCAGGAGCTGGGCGGGAGCCACGGGTGCCAGGAAAGCTCAGGGCCTTCCCAGCATCACCAGGCCGTGGAGCTGTTTAAACAAGGAGCCGGTTCTCCCTGAGTGCTGGGCTCCCAGCTTGCGCTGCACGCCCGTCTGCAGCCTCCCGCGGCAACGTGACGTGACTTCCCGGGAGGGCACCCTGCACCCCCCAAAGGCATTCCATTCTGCCTCTGCTTTTTCACGGCAAAGGTGGCAAGTCTGATCCTAGATCTGGTGCATCTGCCTGGCTGGACCGTGCAGTAGGGTGAGGTTCTTGCAACAGAGAGGCCAGGCCATCTCTGGCTTTGCCAAGACGCCCATGATGGTGAACTTCCCCAAGACAGGAAGTAGGTTCAGATCTGGGTCAGTGAACACATGACATCTCCATTACCCACCCTCAGACCAGTCATGAAAATGGGCACTTCCCTAGCAATCACCTGCTTAGGACCTGCGTTCACCTGGTCCTGGACTGAGTGCTAATTTAACTGGATCGTTCGAAGCCTGGGTTGCAGCTCCTCCAGCCCCGCGACTTGCCGCCCAGAGCCTGGTGGCGTGTTCTTTACCCAACCACACCCCCCCCCCCAGCCGCCTTCAGTTCTCCCATGGCCTTTCCGAGAAGTGGCCGAGTTATGGAGAGAGCAGAGGACAGTGGCCGTAGGTGGCACAGGATTAGAGGACACTTTTGCGGTCCTGCGCGTGTCTTTACATGTTACTCGCATTTAAAGAGAAGAACAGGACATGCCCTCCGCAAGATGGTGACGCTGGCAGCTCCTGACTTTGCTCCCCGCCCCGGAAGAACAACTAACACAAGTCGGAAGTGAGGCAGCCCCGGAGAGTCCCAGCAGGTGAGGTGAGGCTGAGCCCCGCCCCCAGCACAGAGAGACAAGCAGAATCCAGAATCCGGAGGGTGAAAGAAAGGAGGGTGAATACTTTCCCAAACAAGCAAAACCTGCAGGAGTTCGTGATCACCAGACCTGCCTTCTAAGAAGTGACGAAGAGAGAGCTCTTTGAGTGGAAGTAAAAGGAATACAGCTATCAACATACAAACATAAACAGGTAGTGCAAATATCATCCCTAATGGTAACTATATAGTCACAGACTGGGCAGTATGGTAACAGTGGTGCACGGATCACTTACAACTGCAGTTTAAAAGTTAAAAGAGAATGCACGTAGTAAAAATAACATAACTACAATGCTACGTTATTAGTTACACACGATCAGAAGATGTGCGCATTGTATCAGCAGTAACCTGAACAGTGAGGAGAGGTAACTGTGTTAAGTTGTGAACTTGGTTGCAGTTGTTATCATCAGTTGAGAGTAAGGTGTTACGAGTTTGAGACATGTTAGGCAAGGCCCCATGTGACCCAGAGGCAAAACCCTGTGCTGGTTACGTACGGACCGTGCCGAAGGCACCGCCGGCCGGTACAAAGGCGTCAGCACCCGCGCGCAAAGGCAGGAGGGTGAGAGAGCAACGAACCTGCCCAACAACCAGACAAGCACTGAAAACCAGCAACAGTGAGCCTTCACCTAGCGATAATGACTTTTACGGTGAGCCCATAAGATTCTCCAGGAAAACAGCTGCAGGGATAAAAAAGGACCGAACGGCAGAGCACCTACGAGCAGCTCGCTTCAGCCTTGAAGACGCGAGCAGCCGGAGAGCGAGGGCGGCAGAGACAGGACAAAGGCTGACCCGCGGAGCGCGGACGGACGGACCGACTGGTGTCAGACAGAACAGGCTTTAAACCGAAAGTAGCAAGAAGAGATAAAGAAGGTCATCCCGTAGGATAAAGGGGGCGCCCATCGCGACAGATGGATGGCTGTAAACGTGCCTCGGCCGGCGCTGGCACGCCTAAATCTAAAAAGCCCAAGCCCACAGCCCTCAGAGGAGAGAGGGGCGGGGGCACGGTGTGCTCAGCGCCAGGCTCCGCAGGGGCGGGAGGGACGGAGAGCCACGGAGGAGCCCGCGGGCTCAGCAGCGCGTGGGCCAAGCGACGCTAGCCGACGAGCGCAAGTCGCTCTGTTGAACAGGAGCGGAACGCGCTCTTCGCAGGCACCCGTGAGACACTTCCCAGGAGAAAGCAAGTCAACGCCAAGTACACGTGGAAGAGGAGACTTTACAACGGATTCACCAGAAATTCAAAGGATCCTCCGAGGCAGCGACCTCGAACCACGGTACGCCGACCCGCTGGGCAACCGAGAGGGAAGAGAAACGTGCCTAGAAAATACGGCTGCCCAAGACCGTCTCTGGAGGAAAGAGGACAGCTGTGCAGACTGATTACTCGTGAGGACATGGAATCAGTAACAGAAATCTGCCCAGGAGGAGCAGCCCGGGACCGGGTGGCTTCCCTGGTAGGTTTTACCACACGCCTCAAGCATTAACACCAGCCTTCCTCAGGCTCAAAACACTGAAGAGGATGGAACGCTTTCCAACTCGTTTTGTGGAGCCAGCATCAGGAGGGAAGTGCAAATTAAAACCTCAGGGGGGACCCACCTCTTGCCTGGTAGAACGGCCCTTTTCGAAGACACAGCAGCGAGAGCCGCAGGGACGTACAGACAGTGACCTGGGGCCGTGCTGGTGGGATCGGCACAGCCACTACGGAAGGCAGCGGGAAGGATCGTCCAAAAATTAAACACAGAGCCGCCCCAGGACCCAGCAATGCCACCTCTGAGAGCATGAACACGGGAAGCCAAAGCCCAGCTCAACAAACCATCCCCACCTCCGTGTCCACGGCAGCTCTGCGTCCAGCAGCGGAGACGCCGGGACCACAGCAGGGCCCGTCCGAGGGGGCCACGGCGTCCGGGCGCACCTGCGGGCGACGCGCAGTTTTCAGCCATAGACGATGAGGAAACCCTACTGTGCGTCGCAACACGGATGGACCCCGAAGGCATTATGCCCGGTGAGAAAAGCCAGCCAGAGACAGACAGGCACCGTATGACCTCACTTACACGTGAGACCTAAATAAAGAGCAGAAACCAAAAAAACTCACGGAAGGAGAGATCAGACTCGCGGGTCCCGGGGGCAGAGGGCGGGGGTGGGGGGCAGAACTGGGAAGGGGCAGACTTCGGGCACAGGACGGTGAGCCCTAGGCGTGGGACGTGCGTGGCGGCTGCCGCCAGCAGCGCTGGGAGGGCCCAGGAAAGTCGCTCAGAGAGTAAACTCTGAGCGTCACCACCGCCGGAGGACTTTTTCCCTCCCTCCTTCCCTCCCCCCCTCTCTTTTTTTCTCGTGTCCACGTGAGAAGACGCATGTTAGCTGAACAGCAGCGGTCATTTCACCGTGTACGTAAATCAGACTATCACGCTCTGCACCCCAAACTTACCCCGCGATGGGGGTCCATTACTTCCCAATGACACTGGGGAGAAATGTCTTCGTTAGGAAAGAGAGGGACATTTTGGAAGAGGGCATTGATGGAAGAGTTGATGTCTGTGAGGGAGCTGCCCCCCCTGTGACCCGCCCCAAGGCCCAGGCGCTGAGCTGGAGCGATTCTGGAACTCGGGAAGGAAGCCGACCCGGGTAGGCGCACCACCCGCCTCCCACATCCTGGTTCATTGTTCTGCAGAGCCCTGGAGAATATATCTGACTCCCGCAGAGAGTGGGATCTGAAAAATTCCTACCGAGGTGAGAGTGGATCGGCTGAACATCGGGGAGAAGTCGCTGGGAGGAGGTGAGAAGCCACGCTTTGACATTTGTCAAATGTTCACAAAAACAATCCGCACGAATCTCACACCTGTGGAGAGTGGCAGGGCAGCAACAACGGCAGGAGCAAATGGGGCGCGGACAATCGGGGCGCGAGCCCACGTGAAATTAATTTGGGCGCGATTGGTGCAGGCCCTGGGCGATTTCCCCAAGGTCTGTTTGCTCCACGGGTCCCTCTGCTTGGGTTGTATACCTGGGCCCAGCTCTCTGAGTGCCCCCTGGGTGAAGGATGTGCAGTTAAACATTTTCAGCGAATAACGATGAAACACTTTCTCGTGAGCAGCAGAAATCTCCTCCCGGTACAAATGCATCACAAGGCATCTCGTCTGAAATCCCAAAAGAGCTCCTGAGAAAACCCTTTGAGGAGGTCAGGGCGGAAAGACGCGGCCAGCGGCACTGGGAAGGCGTGGGTTCCGGAAGCCTTGGGAGCACGGGCTTTGGCGGGAAGGAATCGCGACAATTAAAAGGAATTTTGGTGAGAATTTTAGCGAGGAGACAGGGTGTTATTCGGCTGGGACACAGCCCCCATGTTAGTTAGCGTCTCCGAGGAATCGTGGCCCCAGCCCGGCCAGGGCAGGGGTGGCGGACACCGTGCTGCTCGGCGTCGCCTGCATCTGACGACCGTGAGGCTCAGTATTGACGGTCCAGGTGCCTCCAGACCCCCGGGCAGTAAGACGAGGGGCAGGGCCGTCCTCTGGGTTTAGAGCACACGTTAAAACTGGCTGCTGCAGGGCCTGCAGGTCACACGAGTTTCCGCTTCGTCTGGCAGCTCCCCTGGCAAATATCGGGCGCAGCGAAGTTTCTGCCCGTGGACCCAGATGGGCCGGACCTCGGCGTGACGGACAGGCACGTGGGAACGAGGAACTGAGACCCACCTTGCCCTCCGACTCTGCTGCGCGGGGAGGCTTGCCCGGCCCCGGGTCAGGTCACTTCTTCTTTCTTGGTCTCAATTACTTCATTTACTCAATGGACGGGGGGTAGGGGACGATGTCACCTAACACCCCCTTCAGCACGGAAACTGAGCAAAAGCTCCGCCACCTCATGGGCCACGAGTCCCTCCTCCCGAGTGACTGTTGGACGTGAGCTCTCACACGAGCTTTAGATCAGACAAAGCTCAGGAGCATCCAGAAGTTTCGAACCAAAGGTAGGGCTTCGAAGGCAAATCACAGAATCACCATCCCCAACACGGCGGGAATCCAGCCGTCTGTCCTGAAAAGCAGGCAGCCAAACGGGACGGACTTCTGCGACCCCGCTGGGCCTTCATATCTCCGCGTTGCTTTTCTTCCTAGAGGGGGAAGATGTTTATCTGCTCCGATTTCTGCATCTGAAGTTACTTGGGGCTGATAGGCTTCCATGGCTCTCATGAAGCATTAGAAGTTAAATTTTTTTCCTTTTAAATTACACGTGCGGGGTAATGCGATGGACACTATCGATGCTGTAGAAAGGCCAGCTGGAGACGTGGGCGGACTCTTCCTAACGGCACGGTCAGAGCCGGCCAGTCTGGCTGTGGGCCCCTCGCCCCCTCCGTGCGACCCTGTGAATGCGATGGGGCAGCCCGGGCGTCCTGGGGAGGCAGGTGTTCCTGGAAATAACAGGAAAGTAAAGTTACTTTGTTTTCAGTCACTGAAGTCTCCTGAAGAGCTTAAAGATTGTAACTTTGTACCCTCCCCAACACAAAGGATGGTCACGCACACCTGCTGTGGGGGAGGGAATGCTGGGAGCGCGATCAGACGCGTGGAAAGCCCCGCCCCACCCCCCACCGCCAGCCACAGTCCCTGGGAGGCGTCCAGCTCTCGGATGGCAGGTCACAGACCCGCTGTGGGCAGAACTCAGTGGCAGGAAGGGTGAGGGCCAGCGTCTGAGAAACGGGGCTGCGGAAGCCTGGAGTCCAGCAGAAAACATGATGGGAATTCGGCGTTTGCTGCGGTGTTTTCCTTCGGACCTGGTCAGGCTCCTGCCCACTCTGGAATTCTGCCGAGTGACACTGCCACGCAGGGTTCTGTGGCCGCAGTCTTTCCAAGTGACCGAGTCGTTTGCAGTGGGAGGGTCAGTCCCTCAGACCCCTTCCCACCGTCATCTGATTGAGGACACCTCCGCTGACCACACCGTGTGAATACCCAAAACCCATCCTGCGCCCTCCCCCGCTCTGCCTGCCAAGGTTCTTTTCACCATCAGTCCGACCTTGGATTGGCTTGTGGGCCGTTTTCCTTCCTGTCTCCTCTCCAGAACGTGAATCCGCTGGGCCGGTGGACTCCTCTGTGTTTGCTGGTCACTGTGTTCAATGGCCGGAGCCGGGACTGGTACCCAGACCTGCGTTGTAACTCTTCGCTGAAGGAACCATGCATGAGCGATGGAGTGAATGTGCCTGCCTTTATTGGGGTGGCTGAAAGGCACTGAAGTATTCAAAGTGTCACTCTGGTACAAGATTCTATGTTTGCGTTGTTTTCTCTGTAATGCTTTTGTACTTTTATAATAAGCACACTTTATTTCTACAATTTAAAGGGAAGAGTATTTCTGTTAGAGACGTAAGCCCCCTGCCCCGCCGTGAAGTTGAAGGACGCGGGTGACCCACAGAGGCCCGTGCATGTCCTGCTTCTAATAACCATCAGAGACAAGAATTCCAGCTTCTCCACCCAAGTAGCCTGCCTACCTCAGCATTCAACAGCTCTTCTTCTAAGAGAGTCCTCCAGTAGCTCATGTGCATTTTCTGTTTTAGTCTCCATACATCTGTCCTTCTGGGTTTTGATTATAGAGATAATCCATCACAAGAAAAAGACGCCAACCATTTACTCCAAGAAAAGCGTTGATAGAATATGAGATATTTGTACATGGAAGCCACGCAGCAGTCCAGAGTAGGCAAAGGTTAGTTTAGTGGGGGTGGGGGTGGGGGGTGGGGGGAAGAGTCTTAATTCGAATGAAAGCATCATGCATGCGTCTGGCAAAATGCATGTTTTTTAAGTTCTGTGAACTGATGAGCGAAAGGTCATCGGATGTTCTCAGAAGCCTAAGAGCTCGTCCATATTTTAGGAGGTGAAACTTCGCATGCACGTTATTTAACGAAACCGATGTGTGTGTGCTTACAAAATAGAAAGGGGAATGGCTCTTTCTTTGCCTACAGCTTCAAGACAGATGATGGTGGTTATTCACACTGAGTTCTTCCCAGCAGAATGGGGACACTAGTTAATTGCACAGTTGCCACATTGTCACCGCTTGTCTAAAGCCGTGACAATGTAGGGTTTGAAGTGTCCATGTACTCAAGTCGAAACAAAATACTGCTCAAAGAAATTACATCCTTTTCTCCTTCTTGATGGAAGAATTTCCCTCTAACTAGCGTCTTTCTCATGGAATCCAAACCACTGTGTTGGGGAGGATGAGCATGGATGGATGGATGGATGGATGGATGATGGGTGAGTGGAAGGATGGATGGAGGGATGGATGATGGGTGAGTGGAAGGACGGATGGATGAATGGATAGATGGATGGATGGATGGGTGGATGGAAGGATGGATGATAGGTGAGTGGAAGGATGGATGGATGGATGGAGGGAGGGATGGATGGATGGGTGAGTGGAAGGATGGATGGATGGATGGATGGATGATAGGTGAGTGGAAGGATGGATGGATGGAGAGATGGAGGGATGGGTGAGTGGAAGGATGGATGGAGGGATGGATGATGGGTGAGTGGAAGGATGGATGGATGGATGGATGGATGATGGGTGAGTGGAAGGATGGGTGGATGGATGGATGGATCGGAATCTCCAGCTGACATTCATGTCTTACAAAGAGAAACTGCCTCACGGCCAAGCTCTTGATGGATAGACACATAGCTTTACAGCCACGGATAGATTTAAAGCTGTAGTTACCTATAGAAAGATATATAATAGTATTTCGATGCACATATACATGTATATAGAGAGAGATAGCTATCTAAAATATATCTATCTCTCTATATAAATATATATCTGCATAGATATATAAAAGCCGTATTAGATTTATCAGGAGAAAACAAAATTTGACTGATAAAAGGATTGTAATGTTACTTTCAGCATCTTAATCAGATGCAGAAAATAATTCAAGCTCAGTCATCAGAATAGGAATGAATTAATGCTAGAAAGAAAATATAGAGAAATGGTATGATTATATGCAAATGGTTGATATGGTTAAATCCCAAAATAAATGATTTCACACTGTGCTCTGCTTAGTTAGGTAAATAACAGAAATGTTACAGCAGATTCAAATGCAAATTATCCATGATGCTTTCTGATTTTGTATTAAAAAGTGAAAACTGCATGAGCCCAACTTTTAAGTTAATGAAACTTTCTCATCAAACACACTGATCTAATAGCCAAAATTATTCAACTATCTTGTAAATTATTTATATATGAAGAAATTCTTCTAAAAATCTATGCCTATCAAATGGGTGCTTATGATTTTTTTCTTTATTTTTTCTGATAGGTTTTAAAAGTCAGAATTGGTTGAACGACACATGAATATTTCCTGCGTAATGTTTAGAACTAAGATCTCTAAGTGATTTTCAAAAAGACTCATTGTACAGAGTTTTCATTCACCAAACCCACTATAACACAGTCCTCCTTCCGAGCACGATGTTACTCCTCTATCGCTAAGACCCGCCCACCGCCTGCGGAGGCGGGCTTTTCACGTGTCAGGAGAGTACAAGACACGCGCATGAACACTGAGTCGTCCTTCAGCCAGCCATTGTACGACAGCCGTCCGTACGGATTTGCATCCTCGCTCACTCCCTGTCGACCAGCTGGCTGCCGTTGGCAGTCGGTTCTGTCTCTGAGGCTGGCTCCGCGTCCTGGGCCTGGGGGCGGCCAGGAAGACCCCCCCTGCCGTTGCTGTGAATTAAAGGAAGAGCGTGTCAACCATCCTGCGCGCAGCCATCCCTGGAAACGGCCTCGTCCTTCTCTCCCCCGAGTCCTCTCCTGCTGCCGCATTGGGAGCGCTGTGGGCTGCGGCCGAATAACTCCCTTTTTTTAGTTTCAATTTGTCGGTAAAATCAGGATCATTTACATGCCTTTCTATGTGACATAAGAGTCAAAAGAGAAAAAAAAATATATATCCATGTAACTTCATATAAGCATACACATGTGTACGTGCGTATATGTTATCTATAAAAATCCTCTGAACAGCATAATAACAACTCGTGCAACTTTTGGAGCCATCGAATAAGATAATTTTAAGGTCCTTTAAAATTTAGATTTGATATTTCTACAAAATTGACATTATTATTATTGTTATTATTATAAAGCTTGCTATTCCTGGAAATTATTTTGAGCAGGACAACTATTTTCTGTAACCTCACGTTTATTGGGGGTGCTGAGTTTTTGCTTTAGAAAGGCCCTGCCTTCACGGGACACCCCTGGGGCACGTAGTCAGGTGTCTCGTTGCCCCTTCACGAGCTCAGGGTGGGTGCTAGCAGACCCCCTGTGGCTCGGCACACCCGCATAAGTGTGCGCAGCCCCCGTCACGGGCCTGAGAAGGGGGTGCCTGCGAAGGTCTGCTTCCACAGACACGCCGTAGACGCGCAGCTGCGCGTCCATAGACGTGTACAGACGCAGTGCAAACACGCGTGTTCCTCGTCATCATTTCACGGCTTTGTTCGGTCCGCCCTGCTGCGCGATGGGGCGCTGAGACCCAGGCTGTGCGGGTTCAAACCCTCCTTCTGTCTGTCTCCACTTGTGGCGCCTCGGGCACACAGCCAACCTCGGCTTTCTCCCTGGTGGTCGGAGCGCCCGGGGTGGTCCGTTCCAGCTACTGTCACGAAGCACCACTGGCCGCGTGTCTCAGAAACAGCGACATTCACCCCACGCAGCCTGGAGGCTGGGAGGCGCGAGACCCAGGAGCCAGCCGACTCTGCGTCAGGGTAGCCCCCCTTCTCACTGCGTCCTCACGGGGGCGGGGCCAGATGCTGCCTGCAGGCTCTGTGCACCTCTCTCCTAAGGACACGGATGCCAGTGTCCTGGCCCAGTCACCTTCGGGGACACAGACCTTAAGTGCACAGCAGCGCCCAGCTCACTCGGCTGTCGGGAGGAAGGGCTGTACTCACTCGTGTGAGTGACCGAGGGCGGCGTGCTGGCTGGGATCCTGGCGGTGTTCGCGACGTGCTTCCCGAGGAGCGCTTTCCTCCCAGGAGCTCCGCTCCCAGGGGACGTCGAGGCCAGCGGCCAGCGGCCAGCACGCATGGACGCACGAAGACTACACTCGTAGACGAGCCCGTCTCGGGAGGTAAAACGTGCTGTGAAGGGGGAGCAGCGGCCACTCGGGGCAGCTCAGCCAGGAACTGCTCTGAGGAGGTGACGCTTGAGCTGGGTTCTGCGCGAGGACAAGGGGCCAGTCACCCGGCAGCCTGGTCAGGAAGCCGCCCAGGGACAAGGAAGAGCCTGCGCCGGAGTCCTGCCACGAGCCGGAGTCTCGGAGTCCAAGGAAGCAGGTTACAAGTTCAAGTCACCTGCCAGGAGGAGCCCGCTGCGTGCCCACTTCTCGGTATCTGCGAAGACCCCCCTTGTAACGGGAAACGCGTGTGGAGTAGCATCCAGCGTGGGTCTGCCCCCGTCCGCCTGCGCCTGGGCCCTGCAGCCGGGAGGCTCCTCCTCCGAGGCATCACCTATTCCCGCTTCCAGGCCGTGGCGTGTCCTGTAGCGAGTCGTCTGGGGGCCTGGCAGCCGTCCTGTGCAGGCCGCGCTGACGCCCCTGCAGAAATTCCCCCAGCGTCTTGAGACACCATCGTCTGTCTGAATGTGACTTCGACCATTTTTTTTTTCAGACCTGTCGATCGACTGTCATCTTTTTCAGCTCCTTGGGGTTCAGGCCGTTTGCCAAAATGACGGTAGCATTAAACTCATGGCTATTATTGGTATTAACAGCCCTAATAACATCTGCCTAATGACTTCAGAGCTGAATTGCCACAGGGCTGGGGAGGAGAAATGAGCTGCAATGACCAGCAAGTGCTTTTCGTACATTTCCGGTGACGCTGAATGATCACAGAGGGGAGCTTGGGTGCTGTGCACTCCCTGCGAACCAACCCCCGCCCCACCCCCCCGCCGCCGTGTCAGCCAGAGAAGGAGAAAGCAACGTTAGCTTTGAAGGGGGCTCCGGTCGGCCCTGAAGTCCATTGTCAAAATCAGCACCATCAATCAGCGCCACCTTCACAAAGGAAAGGGGACTCATCTCTCCGGGGACAGGAGAGCAAGAGGACACTGCCAGTCCAAACCCAAACGAGGCCAGGCTAGCTTTCCGTGGCTGCTGCCACGCCTTCAGCAGGGCATCCCGCCTGCCACACAGCCTGGCTGGGGGTCAGGTGGTCCCCAGCCGCAGGGCCAACAGCTCAGCAGCCAGCGGGCTGCCAGCAGGAATGTCAAGATAGTGACACAGTTCTTCGCCTGCTGAACACAGGGTTGGCGCAAATAAGGGCCGGGCATCAGGGCGGCAGAAGCCTGGGGACTCAGTCTCGGCCAGCCCGGTTCCTGGCTCTGGGCTTCTCAAGCGCTCTGTACGATGGGCCGGTAACGCCAGCCTGGCCCCTCTGGTTCTCATGGAGGGCAGCGTGGATGTGCGTGTCTGAATCGGCTGAGGAAAACCTCCCTGTGGCTCCTTTACTCTCAACCGTTCCCACACTCAGCCCTTCTGACACCAGGGGACGGGTTTTCCACCATGAGTGGCCACAACCCGGACGGCCTGGGGGAGCGCAGACCCAAGGGCAGAGGGCCTGGCCCAGCAGAACGCCACCCACCCCCCCAACACCCACTTCAGATGCCAGTTGCGAGTAGTAGGTCTGCGAGTTACCCAGGCCTCTGGCAACTCACCTCCCGGTCGGAGATCTGCACGGCCCCCTGCAGGGGCTCGGCCGTTGCTGGAGCAGCTCACAGAACCTGGGAAGCAGGCGCGTGCGCCGCTCAGTTTATTGTGTGTGATACAGGATACTCACGGCATGTAAAGGAGGCCGACGCCAGCCCGGTGCAGACGGACGTGGGGTACGGAAGGGTCCCAAGCACAGGAGCCTCTGTCCCTCGGATGGGGTGGGCCCTCTCCTGGCTGGAGGTGTCTCCACCATGGGCAGGCTCCATGGACTCCGTGGCTTAGGAACTTCAGGGGTACCTTGGCAGCTACGGAGTCCCATTCTGGTCCCTCACCTCCACGGGGGTGCGGCGCTGCTGTGGGTTCCAAGCTCCCGGTCACAGCCTGGTCCTTCTGGTGACCAGCCTCCACCCAGGAACCCGCGGAGTCATCTCAGCCACAGCCTGGTCCTCCCGGTGACCAGCCTCCACCCAGGAACCCGCGGAGTCATCTCATTAGCTCAGAAGCCTGGGAAATTCCCCAGGTGCATTCGGGAGCAGCTGGGTCCGACCTTCCTCCCCCTCGGAATGTGACGAGGGCCTGGGAGCTCCGCGTTGGAAACCAGGTCACAGACCAACAGCCAGCCGCACCCGGGGACCCGCCCTAATGGGTGAACTGCCACGGTCTTTAGATGGGCGGTGCCTCCACGGAATATGGCGCCTGAGGCTGCGGTCACAGGAGCCGTGCGGTCCTTGGTCCCGATGCTGGCCGTCCCACACCGTAGTTCTGAGACAGCGGGCCGGTCGCCTACATCTCCCGGATGTCGGTCCTCTCATCCGTAGATGAGGAACAGTGGTCCGTGGGCACTGGCATGGCGCCGTTCAGTGGTCTGTGTCACACCTCAGACAGGCGTGGAGTGTGCAGGGGGGAGTCTGTCCACATCATCATGACACTGCGGGGTCTGAGGACCGAGGGGACCTTCCTGGGGGCGGCCTGCGGCTGCCCACAAACCGCATCGTTGGTAACGCACAACACCGTCAGGGCGGACAGCTCAGTCTGAGTGCACATGGGAAACGCCGAGTTTCCCAGAAATCACACCGTGTCTGCAGGAGCCGAGGAATCTCCACGTTTCACACGTGCTCCAGGTAATTCTGCTTTTTAAGAAACGCTGTCCGAGCAAGTGCCAAGCCCCACCTCCTCCGTCCCCGCTTGTCCTCCACAGCGGATGCTGCCGGCCGGGCCGTTCAGAGCAAGGGCCGGCAGCGGGGCTGGAGCCCGCACCGCGGCGTTCCCTCTGCTCCCTTCAGAACCCGTCCCGAGCTGGGTCTGCGCTGAGTGGGTCTGCACTGAGTGGGTCTGCACTGAGCACACGCTCGCCGCTGGTGGCCGTCAATGCTGAAGGACAAACAAGGAGAGACTTAGAAACCATTGCTTGTTTCTGAAGGCAAGGCCTCCGCTCTGCGAGAAGGTACCTGTGGCGGCTCTTTGACCAAGGGGACCGGAGGAGAGGCCAGGAGGGATGGATGTGGGGCCGAGGTCTTGCTTAAAGAAGCAGAGGAAAGCCCCCCAGGAAGGGGTTCCGCCCCTGCACGCCCCACCCGCCCAGCTCTGCCGCCCCTGGTTTATGGGAGCCGGAGAGCCTGGGTCGTGCAGGCGCCGCAGGCGGGGAAACCTGCCCGCCGGGGGCTCCGACCGTGGACGCGGAGGCCCAGCTCCCGTCCGATCCCTGAGACGGTGACTAGGGGCGGCCCTCGGTGTCTCGCCGTCCCTCCGCTTCCCGCGCCGCGAGGGAGGAAGCGGAACGCTTGCGAGTGTTTGCATGCAGCGGAAGGACGTTGGCGCATCTGGTGTTCAGACAGCAGTTCCCCTTCACGTTCTGCCTCACCAGCGCGAACGCGTGCGCTTGCCACTTCCCACTCTCTCCTGGCGCGTGTCCTTCGCGGCGTCCTTCCGTGGCTTTTCCGTGTTTGTGACCCTCAAGTGAGCCTGCTCGCTGGGCGGTGACGCCCCCGTGGATGGAAGACGGGCACCGGGCCTCAGCTTGTCTGGGGCTGGTCGCTGCAGCCCATCCACAGCTCCGCCTGCCATGGGGCATGCCCACATCCACGGCGTGGCCTCCTGGGGTCGGAAAGACAGCCGTCCTGCCCTGAGCCGGCTTTAGTGTTGGACAGAACTGGGCCAGCGCCCAGGTCTGCGTCTTGCTTGCTTTATGGCCGAGAGCAAGACATGACGTCCCTAAGTCTCAGGTTGCCGGCTGGTGACATGGAACAACAGCACCCGATCCACGGGGTCGCTGTGAGGACAGGACGAGGTCACAGCAAACACCTGCACCCTATTAGCACGGTGCCACCCAGCGATGATTACAAGTGTGCTCGGTGCTAAACGCCTGCAGGTGCTGGGGAAAGGCAGCCTCCTGAGCCCCTCCCGGACCGAGGGGCCCCAGCTTCCCGGCAGCAGGCACTGCAGCTGAGGTCATGGCTCCCCTGCCCCCGAGCGCGAGGTCCCCTGTGAAGCCACGTTGGTCACGCACAGTGACAGTGTGGGTCGCACGCCCTGTGTGCAGGTCTCCCATGGTGGCGCTGGATCAACCTGGTGGGCGTGGCAGCCTGGCCCTGGTCCTTCGCTGAGAGGAGGAGACCCTTCCGCTCCTCCCCGCTGAGTGTGACGTCAGCCCTGGGCTCGTCCTCTGAGCCTTGTCCTGTTGTCGTCCGTTCTCCTCTCTGCAGAGAGTTTTTATTGTAAATGGCTGTTGAGCCTGTCCAGTGCTTTCCGGGCACCTACTGAGATGACGGGGCGATTTCCGTCACGCAGGGTATCACGGTGATTGATTAGTGGGTGTTGGCCACCCTTGCCTCCCTGCACTCCGCCCTGACGCGCTTCTCTGTCCGGGAGATTCCGGATCGCTGACCCTTTCTCCAGCTTCATCCGGTCTGCGGTTAGGTGTTCTTCTGCTCAGTGACTTCTGTGGGATACTCTGTTTTCCGTCTCTCTGTTGCAGGTCTCACCGCGTCCGTCCATTCTTCTCCTGAGTTCCGGGAGCATCGTTCTAAGCAAACACTTTAAACTCTTTATCAGGTACAGTTTATCAGGTACTTATCTTCAATTCATTAGATGTTCCCTCTCTGAGGATGGATACTGTTACTTCTTTGGGAACATGCTTCTTCGTTCCTTCATTTCACTCCACTCTGTGTCGGTTTCCGTGTACCGGGTGAAACAGCCGACTCTCCCAGACTCCGGTGGCCTCGTGCAGGAGATGCGGGTCACCTTCCCGCCTGGCCCACTCCCAGGCCTCTCCACGGAAACCATTTGGTTGTGATGGTTTCAACACCACGTCCGAATCACGGCAGGAAATTCGTGTGCGCAGGGGGAGGCTTCGCAGGCGTGACCACGCCTGTCCTCACCCACACACCCCGCAAAGGCCCCTCGGTACGTGGCGGTGTTGGCCGTCATGGTTTGCTCTCCGGTGCTAAGCAAGAAAGTATGGATGTCGGCAAGCAGAGTGGCGAACAGGACAGTGAGGGCTGGAAATGAGTCTCGGATTGACAAAGTTTGGGCAGAAAGTCCTTAGGTGTGGGGTTCCCCCCGCCCCAGCAAATAGGAACCATGGACTCCCAGGATCAACTAATTGGCACCAATTAAAAGGAAACCTGCTTGAGTTGTGCACCGGCTCACAAATCGCTTTGCTTCCCCTCCCTCGTGTTTGAAATGGAACAGGCAGCTCCCGGGCGCAGCTGCCTCCCAGAGGAAGAGAAGCAAGATTCCTCCGGAAAAACGGGAACCTTCACGCCTCCCTTTCATCTTCTGAGATGTGACTTTTCAAAGTTAACACCTGAAGAGAAGCAGATGTGCCCTGAAATTAAGCCCGCGAAGGCAGGCAGGAGAGTTCTCCGCGTCTGGTGTGGGGACGGCGGGAGAGGTGGCTTGGGGCTGGACGGGTCTCCGAGTTCACCCCGCGGCGGAGGAGGGGAGGCGGCAGGGCGGCCGGCGCCTGTCTGCCTCACAGGCTGGTGGGCGTTCGAGGACCAAACAGCCGCCTCCTCCGGCTGGGCCCCCTCGCGGGGCCCTCGGATGGCCGTCTACACAAACGTGGCTTCTGCCTGGTTCTGTATTTTCCCTGAGCGAATGAGGTTTGCTGCAAATCCATCTTCTTTTTGTTCGGGACATACTTCCCCATTTCGAGCCAACGTCCACCCCCCGGAAATCCAACCACAATCCCCCCTGGAAAACTGGGTCATTTTCAGATGAGAGACTGTGCTAGCTCATTTAGAAGTGTGTGCAGATGACAAAGTAATCAGAAAAATACTGGAATGGAGAGTCTTCATGGTTACACGCGATGCTTTTCTGGGTCTTCACAAAACAGCCATTTTTATTCTACTTCGACGTACGTGACATGCCCAAGGAGAGAAAGGAACCACCCAGGGACAATTTAAAGACCTCTCTCCACTGTCCCTCGATACCCAGGTGTCCCCGAAGGTCCCGGGGTGCTCTCTGCCTCCCGGCTTCGTCCCCCGTTCTGCGTCTGCTCACCCGCACTGGCTCTCACACCTGTTCACTGGCTCTCAGCCGCACGCTGGTCATTGCTGAGTTACAGCACCTCCGGCCCGAGTCCACACATGACCCGACGGGACCCCCGCAGAGCCACACAGCCCTCCTGTGTCCGTCCAGAAGGCAGACTTCCGGGTCACGTTGCCCTTCCTTTTCATGTCTTCTCCATTCCTACAAAATTCCCACAACTTTCTTCAGCTTTTTCAAGCGATTCCCAGGGACCTCGCACTGCCTGTGACCCTGATCGTCTCAAAGGCCTGTGTTATCTTCCCCGTTCTCCTCTCTCTTGCTCCTCCTCACCACCCACGTGATTCGGGGCGAGCTGTTCGCTCAAGCTCCGCGCCACGATTTTTCTCTTCTGGGAGAGTGGGCTCCTCAGCAGCCCTCTGTCACTTTGGAAAACAGCCGTGAGAAGGCCGTTGGCTGAGCAAGGCCGGAGGCAGTGGTCCTCAGAGCTCAGATCTCGGCGGCTAAACCCCCCTTGTCTCATCCCTGAAAGATGAACATGGCTGTTCTCCTCCATGACAGCAGAACCCTAATTTTATACTCAAGTAAGACTGCACTTCACAAGTTTCCCAGAGTTTAATCTACACCTTTGCAAGCGTTTTGCAATTCAGCTTCAACAAACAGCTCACGCCTGCTGAACCCTCTCGGTCCCTCGTTTCTTCAGTGTAGGGTGCATTTCGTCCGCATCCCTCCTGCCGACGTCCACTGCCCGCAGCGCGTCCTCAGCGTCCAGCACAGAGGGTGCTGCCTCCCCCGACCTTCCCCTGCCCCTGGGCAGAGCGGGTCACGCTCTCCCCCGCGTTGCCACAGTTACATCGTTGTTCAAACCTTCCCAGCATGAAAACAAAATCAAATTTGATGGTGCATAGAAGACAGTAGCGAGTATTGACATGACATGACCTGTGCTGTCTCCTACGGGGGTCCAGCTTTTCCAGGGACAAACCTGTCCGGCTCACCAAGCTGATGGCCACAAGATTTCTCACACGTACGCGCTCGGGAAATATCCGTGGACTCATTCATGGGTGAGATTCCAGGCAGCTACTGCAGTTTGACTACAGCATAGGTACCACTGGGTTGTGACGGAGCCGACCCTTCCCGTCACCCGGTGATGTCGCTGCTTTCAGCGGTGCAGGGCAGCGCCCCCCCCCCCACGAGTTCGGGGGGACGCTGGTGTCAGCAGACCTGCACTGCCGGGCGTGTAAAAGTGCAACACGCACAATTGCGCACAGCGCACCGCACTTGAGAGTGAATGCCTGCGTTGCTGGTCTGCGTCCGTATTCCACTGCCCTCCCCACTTAAAAAGCCTGCTGGGAAGCAGCCGCGTGTCACACCGGCGGACTCGCACGCCTCACACTCGCTGCCTCTCTTGGTGGCGTCACCTTCTCCTCCTCTCGACTGAACCTCGCGTGGTTCTGTGCGGTGACGTGCAGTGAGGGCTGGCGGCCCGGGAGCAGCAGGTGCGCCGTGCAGCCTGGCGGGGGCGGGAGCTGACCCCCAGGTGCGTGCAGGTGCCTCTGGGACGTTCACACAACGACAAAGTCGCCTACCGGCACCTTTCCCAGACAGTGACACCATTGTCACGTGGTGCATGGCTGTACTTTCAAGTTAATTAATTTCTTAAACATGGGCAAATCCAGTCAGTGGACTGATAGCAAATAATCGCTATGCATGTGTATGTGTGAGTGTGCATGAGTGTGCACATGCACACTGAGGGGTGTTGTTTTTCACCGGAAACTTGCCATTACACAGACACACCCTAGAAGTGTTTCTCCTGACAGGAAGCAACAGATTTTCTTACCAGCGAACTGGGGCAGAGGCCTGTGCTTAACCCACAGACCAGGGTGGGTTTGCTTGGTGGCTACACAGTATTTTTACGATTAGCGTTGTTACGTTGTAACCACTAATATCTGTTGAGTGATTTAAACGTGCCAGACCTGTGGGTTTCTCCTTATCCTCCCATTAAAGTAGAAACCCTAGTTCAACAGCCCAGGAGTAAACAAAAGCAACCTAAATCTTTGCCGCGGTCTCTTTAAAAGAAATGCCAAAGGGGAAGTACATTTACCGTAGAAAGCAACTTCTTTTACTTCTGAAAAAGCTCCTGTTCCCACAGATTCACAACCCTCAGAGATGCTGCCCCAGCGCCAGCTCTGAGACGCACCCCACCCCCGCTCCGTACCCCCGCCCTGGGTTTCCTGCCCATGTGCCCAGAGACAGGGCTTTCTCCTCTGGAGCCCAGGGCGGCTCTCCGTGGCCTCTGGAACGAAGTCAGCCACGAGAGGAGGCCGCCGTCGGTCGCTGCGGTCCGGTTACCTAGTTCTCGGACTCGGGGAAGCCTGGCAGGTGGTGGCTGGCGGGAGTGGAGAACACCCCAGGGCCTGGGTGTGTGCTCTGTCGGATTCCTCAGCCACCGTCTCAGTAGTTAAGACAAGGGAGGGTGGGCAGGAAGGCGAGGCACTGCTGTGTAAGGTCACTGCTTTCCTCGAAGCCCCCAGCGGGTGTCCGCGGCTGCCTCGTTTCCGGAACTGCTGCCAGGTGCGGCGTTGTCCCTGGAAGCCTGCCCCAGACGCAGTGGTGCGCTCTCGGAGAAAGGAGGGGAGCAGGGTCCTGGGCGGAGAACGCCGTGCCTCCCACCCCGCCCTCAGCTTGTCAGGAAGCTGCAGGGGCTGGTGCCTGGGCGGTGTGTGCCCGCAGGCCACCTGGGCCACGGCAGGTACTCGATGCGAGCCAGCTGGCCTCGGCATGACCGCTCCCTCCCCCGCTCCCCTCCCCCTCAATCACCTCCCTGCCCACCGTTCCTCTGTCCCCGGCGAGCGCAGATGGCCTGGCGTGGGCGAGCCACGCCCAGAGAGCCCTACCAGGAGTCCTGTGTCCGGGGTGGGGGAGCAAAGGGGCTTTGAAAACTCTGTGTTCCTACTGCAGACTCAGAGGGGAAGCAAGGGATCCGGGGTCTTCTGTGGAAGATGCTCGTGCATTTCGTATGTTTGGTCGGCAGATCAGAGGGAAAGCGTGGCCTTCCCGGTAGCAAGGGCAGTGAAGATGTACACCGTGAGACGTACAAGGTCACCAGCATGTTCCTACACTTGGAAAATAAAAGCCTGTTGAGTCTATGATTAGTAGGCACCCCGTTCGCGAGGCACGTCGGGCTTAGCAGCTCCGTGTCTGCCTGCAGCGAGGCTCTGAGTGAAGAAGCTGGCGATTCTCCTCGACTGTCTTTTTTATTGTAAATTCGGGTGAAGCAAAACGGTCGTCTGTCCGTACACGGTCAGCTTGCTGCTCAGACGACCTGGTGCCACCAGCTGGACGCGAGTCTCCTGCCGTCTCCCCGCCCCGGCCCCTGACCTCCCAGCACTGGCTCCCGTGGCCCTCACCTGGGCAGACAGCGTCCCGCCGGACGCGGGGCCCTCCCTGTGTTCACAGGGCTTCGCAGAACCGCCCTCGAAACCCAGGCGGGTCCGGAGCCCCTTGCGCTGAGCTGGTCACACGTGTTCCTGCTCAGATGATGGGGCTCCGGGGCTCAAAGCCCTGCCCCCCAGCAGAGCTCCGCAACCTGGCCATCGCCGGGTCTCTCCCGCCCATCCGTCATAGCTCTGCTCACCTGCCTCAACGTAAGTGTGTGCGTGTGTGTGTGTGTGTGTCCGGGACTGCAGCTTGGGTGCTACTTACCACTCAGCCAGGGGCACAGCCCTTCCGCCCCACCCCCGCCAGGAGCCCTGCTGGCAGGCGCCCCCCTGAGGCTGGGACCCGGCTCGGACACTGGCCGTCTGGCTTTCAGGTCACTCGGTTAAAACGACCGTCTGCAGCCATTGGACAGCCAGCAAGGCGGGTTACAAATCCCCATGGGAAAAACATCTGGGTACTCTGACTCAAATCCCACTTTCCTTCCTTCTACACAGTCACTGCCACTCTCTGGTGGGGGGTGGGGGGGAAGCGGGGGCTTGATCATCTGGTCTCTGTGTGCCGGGCCCTGGTGATTCATGAGCCCAGACTGGGCTTCCCCGAGCCCAGGCCCCGTCAGTGGCCCGTCCTGGCAGGGCTGCCGAGGGTGTGCTGAACACACAGCTCGCCCCCCGCAGTTCCTGCTGGGGTGGGGGTCTCACCTGCAGCCAGGGACCCATCTTCCTCCCTCCCTCCCTGTCTCTCCCTCCCTCCCCAAGGAAATACCCCAGGAGATGCCCATCTCTAGCCCAGTTTGGAGGCCGAGCCCTGAGTGGCGTGATTAATTACTGGTGTGATTAATTACCCCGTCCTGACTTGTCCCACTTTCCCACCTCCCTTTCTGACGAGGCCTCGCGAGCATCCTACTTATTTCCAAGGCTGGACGTTTTAAAAGGAGGTCATGAAAAACGGTCAAGGTAATGTCAGTGGCAGTGAAAGTTAAAGGAGGAGGTTTATGGAAAAGTTCACGTGGTTTTTCACCTTCAGCGGAGCAGGCGTCACGGCGGAAGCAAGCGGCCCTGCCCGATGGTCCGAGAGCTGACCCCGAGCCCCTGGGCTGAGGGAGCCCATTTCCCAGCGTTCATTCAGTGTGAGGCTCTCTCGGATTCAGAGACGCAGCGTCAGGGCCGCTGTGCCCGCCTCTGTCTCCGCAGGGGTTCGGGGCCGGCCTCGGCCCGTCTGCAGCGATGCCCCAAGGACCCTGCAAGCGTCTGATCTTTCATCCCCTGTTTTACATGGAAACGAAGGCAAAAAGGAGCAGCGTATTTCCAAGGGAACCAGGCGGCCGATGTTTTGTTAGGGGTATGCGTCACCCAGTCCACACGCCGTGCGGGCGCTGCTTTGCGAGGCCCAGGTTTCCAGCTGGGCGTGAGGAGAACCTCTCCCTCTCCCAGCTCACTCCCTACTGCTTTGTGCACTCTCCTTTGGGAGAGACTTTTTAATTTATTTATTTTTTTTAAATGTGGCAAATTCAAGATGACGGGTGACGCGGTGACCCTGAGGGGCAGGCAGCTGGTGCACGGACGTGTCCCGGGCCTGGCGCCGTGGGTGTCTCTCTGATGCTGCACGGCCGCAGCGAAGCTCTGGCCTGCCTTCTGGTTGGAAGTGAAGGCCCCCTGCAGCCAGCCTCTTCGCCGGAGGCAGGAGACGGGAAAACTTTAAAAACAGGGAATGAGTGTGTGCAGGGAGGTGAGACTTGGTGTGACTTGGTTCCGTTTTCATCGGCTGCATCCGCGAGGCGAGGCCCGAGATGTGCAGCCCTCGGAAGCGGCGGGGCAGGCCAGGCAGCAGTGCCATCCCTGCGTGAGCCCGGGGAGCAAGTTCCGTTTTTCACGTTCCAGCCGGACTGGGGCCTCACGGAAGCGTGCCTCTGCCGATCAGCCACAGGAGGGAGGGAGGGAGGGAGGAAGGACCACCACTGTTTTCCTGGGCGTGGTGGCCACTGGCCATGTCCTGTCGGGTGGCTTCGGGGAGGCCATGTGTCACAAACCAGGATAATGATTGTTTCGATAGCTGTTAAGATTAGGCAGGATCTCATTTTTTAACCACCACGTCCATCAAAAGAAACCTATGTCCAAATACAGTTCTTTGGGGGGAAGAGGAAACGTATACCCTAATTGCTGAATTTAGTTTCCTCAGAGTTCTGACATGACCTAGAACGTGGGCGCGAGCCTGAAGGTGTGTGACCACGTGGGGCCTGGCACGGTCAAGGTCGAGCCGGCACAGCTCCTGCCCGGCAGAGGCAGGGCGGCGACCCCACGGCTCCTTTCCTGTTTCGTGCGGGCACAGCGAGGCTCCACGTGCGCACCGGGGCTGTTACGTCAATGCATCGCCTGAGCCGGTACATTTATTCATTGGTTTGGGCCACTGTGTTCCAGGCACCATGTTAGGAACTGTGAACACAACTGAGGGTTAGCAAACTCAGGTCGGTGACGTGACAGGACTTGGGTGTTGGTCAGGGAGACACGTGACACGCTGAACAATCCAGGTACACACGTGATAAGAATCTGGGTGCGTGTGAGAGAGGAAACAAGAGCGATTCAGTGTAGACACCGTTGGGGATGTTTGGAGGGTGGCATGGAGAGACGGGAAGGGGCGGGGGCTCCCTCATAAGTGGCGACATTTAAGTACGCATGTGAACACTGAGACCGGGACTGGCCACGGGAACGGCGGCAGGAGAGCGTCCCAGCAGCTTTCCAACGCCTGCGCCTGGGCTTGGGGTCACTGAGAGGCGGTGCGTCCGGAGCTGCGGCAGCGTGGAGGGTGGTCGGAGGCTGTGTGGGGAGGTAACCCGGAGCCGGTTTTGTGCCGTGCACTGCAAGTCAGCTGTTCAAAACTGTCCTCGCCCTTGGGCACACGTGGAAGATTAAGCAACAGGACGGTCGAGGTGCGGGTTTCTGAGCCGCCGTGCAGCGCGGCGCTCCATGTGGGGTGCCCGTCGGTCCCGGCGGTGCTGGGGACGGGGAACCCCACGCAGGGCGGGCCTGAGGCAGCGGCGGGAACCGTTCCAACAGCTGTGCCGGGTGTGGCCTCTGCACCTGGCGTTGAGCAGGGCGCCCAGGTGGGTGGGTCACCTGTGGGACTACCGGTGGCGTTTACACACCTGCCCCGAGCCCAGAAAAGGTGGCTCTGGAGCAGCTGCCCAGCGGCCCGACACCCGCGGCCGGTCCAAGGCCTGGTGCCCTGCGCTCACCTCCGTGTGCGGTGGTGCTGCTGCTCCTGTCCCGCCGCCCAAGTCCCCGTAAGTGCCTCTCCTCCCAGGTTGGAGCCCCACCAGGGACGGGAAACGTGGCCACCGTGTGGCTGAGCTGACACAGAGCACAGCCATCGCACCGCAGGTCACGGAACACGGGCCAGGAAGCACTTCTCCCGCCGGGACGGGCGTGGTGCCAGGGTGAGCGAATGGGGAGCTGGTGGCCGCTGCTTGGAAACCGCCCGGTCGTCTCGCCCCTGCTTAAAAAGTCAGTGCTTCCGCAGCAAGTTCTCGGCAGCCATTCCTCCCGGGGAAGCAGAACGAGGGGCCTGCAGTCCCCAAAGAGGGTCACGACGGCACTCCTGTTTGCGAGCTGCTGTTCCTCCCACGAGGGCGGGGTGCGCCGTGGGCTGTGGACTGTGCTCAGTGATGCTGTGTGGCTCGCGCCGCCGCCGCCTCCCACCTGGCTGCCTGGGGAGGCCCCTGAGACCTGCTGCCGCTCTGCGGAGAGACCCGGCTGCCCGTGCAGTGCGGCCGCGGGGGTGGGAGGCCATGCGCAGCTGTGCTGGCTGACAGCGCAGCGGGCCACCCGGTCCCCCCACACCCATCGCCAACACCCGGACGTGAGCAACGGTGCGGCCGATGACTCCAGTCCTGAGCGTGCCCGTCGGCCCCACACTGCGACTCCCAACCCAAGGCCCTGGAAACCATGGTGCCGAGACCAGGACCGCGGCCTGTGTCCTGGCCAAGCTCCCGACGCAGGCCTGCCACCACGCACCGCGGGCGTGTCAGGCACTGAGTTTGGGAGATCTCACACACAGCAATCTGCAGCAGGACCTGCAGCGAGTCAACAGCTCCAGGGTGCTCCCCTGGGCGCCAGGACGCAGCCCAGGCACGCTGTCCACGGGGTTGTGACGCGGCCGCAGGGGCAGGCTGGCCACACCGTCTGTCAGCGGCACCGCAGGACTCCCTACAGCGGTGAGGCTGAACACCTGCACGTTGCGAAGAAGTAAAATACAGAAGGAGGCTTTGGTCCAGCAGTGGTTAAAATCCACGGTGACTGGGACTTTTAGAAACATAATGTATTGCCGCTGAAGTTCTGAGAAGTCGTTTGCTCTCCCGGGTAAGTTAAACTCTTCCAAATATTTAATTTAGACTTTCAAAGCATTTCTTGGCTTTTAGTTCCCACTCACCATCTTTTCTATGCGTTCCCTCTCCCGGTCAGGGGATTTTCCCAGCCTCCCTCCCTGGCTTGTGTAAGAAGCAGGTGCAGAGAACAGACTCTGTGAAGCCTGGCCTGCTTCTGGGGAGCGGATTCTGCCCCTCCCCCACCCCCACGGAGAATCCCGGCTCCGCGGCACCTCCGCAGGAGCCGTGTTCACATGTGCGCAGCCACAGTGCCCGCCGACTGCCTGTCCGAGCGATGATGACGCTGTTCTTCCTCGTCAGTGGCCGAGTTAGTCACGGATTGTCCCTCCCAGGATTCCTGCGGTGCCAGGCTACCCGCGTCTCCGTGAACTCCGTCCGGTCGTGCCAGCATGTGGAGCCGTGTCGGTCTTTGCCGAAACGCTTCCCGCTTCCTTACTGCCTTCACCCACCGTCATTAACTGATGGGCAGAACAAGATGCTCATCCACTAAGGTGCTCGTGCTGCCAAACCCGTCAGACGGCAGCAGGCAGGCGGCGACAGCCCATGCCCGGGCCGCACCTGCAGGGTGCGCATCGTCCAGTGGGCGGGGCAGGGGAGCGTCCCACGAGGCACCGGATGAGGGGGCAGAAAAGTGAAGTCATGCCTCCCCCCACAGGGCAGCTGCCCCGACTCAATTCTGTGCAGGCGAGCTGCCCCTCTGGTTGCTTCGTCTCGGGGAATGGTGGGCAGGTTCGCCCCTCTGCCCCGACCACCGACCCTTTCTCCATGTCCCCAGTGAGGCCCTTCCCCTTCTTCAGCTTTTCTCCTCAGGAAGCCTAGGGCTCCTGCCGGAGACACCGCCTCCTCTTGTGCTCGCTCGGAACCCCTTTCGGAACTCGGGGAGGAAGGTAGCTTGCAGGGCAGGCCGCGCGGTGAGTGTGTTTCACAGCCCGTGCACTTTGCAATGCGGACCGTGATGGCAGAGACGGGAGCACGTAAAATGGAGCGAGTAATGGAACAAGAAGAGAGCCACCCCGCCAAAAAGATGCCGCAGGGGCAGGCCAGAGACCCCGCCACCGACCTGGCAGCACAGTCTGAGAAGACAGCCCGGGCCTGCAGCGGCAGGCGGAGGCTCTCGTCCACTGTCACCACGGCCGCAAGGATGGTCCGGAGGGCTGTGCACTCAGCAGCTCCAAGCCTGCCCGGGAGGGGCACAAGGGCACGGGACCCACCGAAGTGCCTGGCGCGGCCCCTCCCCGGGGCCCTCCTCTCTCATCTTCGTCTCCATCGTCGCGCCAAGATGGTGCCACCCACGGCACGCACGCGGCCCGCACGCTGTGCACCAGTGGGTGTCTTCGGACGGAGCCTGCGGGGCAGGCTGGGTGTGCCGGAAGGTTCCGCGAATTCGAGGAACAGGGCGAGGGTGGGTCAGGGCGAGGGTCTGGCGTTTTCACCGTCTGCTCTGTGAACGGCACAGTGCCATTTCGTCACACACGTCACCGTCCTGTTTACACCACGATGATTCTGAGAGGCAGGTGTCACCTTCACCGCTTTAGACAGAAGAGGAGGCTCTGAGGTGGCGGACAAGTTATCTGGGGCTGACCAGTTCCTGGTGACTAAACTCTAAGCGCCAAGACCACAGGTGGCCCGCCTGCGTTTGCTCACCATCGCGTGCCCCGTGTGGGTCCTGGTCGCCTGCACCCAGTAGGCACTCAGCGTCTGTTGAGTGACTGATGCATGAACCAATGATGTGGCAAAGCCAGCATTTGTCCCCCGGGGCTCGGATCCCAAAGCCCATGACAGATTCATGCGACAGACAAGGAAAGCCAAAGCAACAACTCAAACAATGTAATCCACACACAAAGTGAGGAAACGGAATTCCCGAGAGCTTGCCACACGCGAGGGGCGTTCCGAGTTTCACACCTTCGGGTGGACAGAACCGGCCAGGACTCACCAGTTCGGGCGATGTGTCTCCCACACTTTCGTCTCCCCATAACGGTGCCACGGTTCACTCCACGCATCTGGGCAGAAGAGTCAAGCTAATGTAAGCAAAACACTTAAATTAAAACCTCAAATATCTCCTCAACTTATAATTAAATGTACCATATGGTTCTATTTTACTGAAAGTCGGGGCCTAATTTAATGTTTTCCCTTCTCCAGCAACAAATTCTGTTGGCTTCTTCTCAATCAGTTTTATGTCAAGAAAACAATTACAACCAAGGCAGTATTTTGAGATGACTAGACAGAAGCTATCTCTTACCTGGAGCGAAAAATATCGGTCTGGGTGAGGGGATGTCATTGTTTAAGCTCATCTGGGAGCATAAAGTGGTTGCTGACCTTGACGACCTCGACGACACTGTGCAGAGTCTCATACTCTTCCTTGGCTTGCAGCATCCCGTCTCCTACTTAGTTTGAATCCCAGCTGAGATAAAGTGGCGGTTTTTGCGCATTTTAACAGATACGGTGGAGCATCATCTCAGGGGCCTTCACCGTGTTCCGTGAGCAAGTTGACCCAGATCAGCGTGCCGCGGGGCGGGCTTGCTGCGGAGCGATTTCCGAGGAGAATTCTGTAACCCCGTGTCTGCAACCAACCAGGCGAGGATTAGAAGCACGTATGGTGTGTGACCAACACGCCGGGAACACGCGGGGAGAGGGAAGGGAGAGCCGTAGCCCCACCCCAACACAGAGAAGGGTGTAAAAACGGGACGGCTCCGACGACCGCCACGCCTGCACGCTGAATCCTCCCCGTGAAACAGAAGTTAAAAATGTAGGTTAAGTTGCCTTGAGCCACACGTGTGCCTGGCGATCTGCTGGGCACCCTGCACTTGCCTGGCTCGTTAGCTGGCACTCTGCAAATGAAGACTCTGTGGGAAGGAACACACCCGGGCCCCCAGCACGTCCATGATGGACAGAGGGAGAAGGGGAACTCGGGGGGCAGGGGGGGCGGCGAGGACCGCACGGTCCCACACACATTCACTGAGCACCCACTGCACTCCGGGGACACGGCGTTCAGATTTCGCGTCAGCCATTTGCAACCCGGAATCTCTCTACCGCTAATTAACTGTTAGGAGATTAAAATAAATCGGAACACGCGGGACGCCCTGTTGCTGATACTCTCCTTCTCTTCGAATTAGCAACGGTTCAAACGCAGCTGGAGGCCCCAGACTTCATACATTCCGGCGTCGGGGCTGCTGCGAAGGACATCATCCGGTGGAGCGGTCTTTGCGGGAGACGCGAATTAGGTTAAGCTGAGGAATGCGTCGCTGATTCCGTTTCCAATCAAATAGATCCGACGATTGTATCGTGCGGTTGGCGTTGCTCCAAAGACTGTCATCTCAGAGACTTCCGCTGCGTCCAAATCCAGTTACTCTCCACTGTTCTCTCTGATGTGCCGCCACGTGTCTCTTCCTCCCGTTCAGCAGCTCTGCGCTGTCCCCGTGTGAACATGATCTGAAGATCAATTGTATTAATCCAGCCCCTTTGCCCAGTTTACCCACTTAATTCAATCACCGTGAAAAATGTGCTGCTTTCCGTGGCCTGAGATCCAGCTCCTCAGCCTGTCTCCTCTCCTCGTGGTATTCCTACACTGTATGTTCTCCGAGTCTATTTTTTCCCCGTATGGAATTCCGTAATGACCGATCGAATACTTCCTCCAGGCGAGGTCAGGTTGGTGACGGCTTCCTCGGTTCCACTAATTACCTGGTGTGCTAGAAAGGGGGCCGAGGGCACCCCCCCCCTTATTCACTGCCCCTCATGCTGGGCGCATGCCTTAAAAATGGCCCCACGGCTCGGCTTCAGCTTACGTTTTTTGTGGGGGTTCTTTGTCATATGCTGACATCCCAGTTAAATATCTTTGCTCGAAGCTTGTTTACCTTGTGTGGTAAACGCGTCTGTCGCTTCTTGGTCCAGTGAGCCAGCAGCACAAACCCGCGGGTCCCCTGCAGCCACCGTGTCTCGTTAAGGAAAAAGGACGAGCTCAGCGGACTCGGATGGCACCATAGGCTGGGGCCCGGTTCCACTTCTGAAGGAATCAGACAGTGGGGGGGGGGGTCTTCTCCTTTTTTAGATGCTTTATTTCTTTCATAAACCTAATCACCGAATCCATTGAAAAATGAACGTCTAACAAAAACAACAACAAAAAAAAAAGCAGTCATTTCAGGTAGAAAACTGGCACAAAGCAGTGATTAAATTAAATGTAAATATAGCCCAGTCTTCTGGGTCCCGTATTTATCAACTTCCTAATTTTCGTCTACCCAGCAGAACTTTCTGCAGTGGGGACCATTCAGCAGGGCAGCCCCGGCCACACGTGGCTGTGAGCACGTGGAACGGGGCTAGCCTGGGACTCCATTTTAATTTTATTTGCGTTTAATTAATTTTAAATTAAATGGCCACATGTACCTAGTGGTTACTGTATTGGACAACACAGGTCTGGAATGTGCGCATAACGGATCATCTAAAGTCATTACTTAAGTTATAACTTTTAGGGGGGAGTTCTGTCTTTAAAAGATAAATTCTCTTAATCCCGAGTACGCTCACACAGTCCCTCTCTTCTAAGCATCGCTGTGTTTGTTAAAAGGACTAATGTTGAGCTGCGTTAGAATGGTCCCCACACGACTACACTCCCACGGCAACCCCCAGGAGTCCGCATGACCTCAGCCCTGCTCACGGTTACGAAGACCCAGGCTCAGACAGGGGGTTCCCCTGCGGTCACACGGCTTCCTCGAAATCCATGTATTTCCGATTCCAGGTTATAAGCTCGTAGCAACGTTAAAGTGTATTTTTAACTGCTTGCTTTGCTGTTTTCCAGACTTTGCAGGCCATCGGCAGACTAGAAATGAAATCCCAAACTTCCCACTGTCACCCCGAGGTGCGCTGCCATGTAAACATCAGCTGCCGTTCTGGTCCAGGAAGCCCACCCGAAGGCCTACACTTAAGCACACCCTCAATGTCTTTGCGCAAAGTCTAAAAAAATAAGCATTTTTTACAACTCCATTCCTTTAAAACCCTTTTTTGGTTTAAAAAAAAAAAAAGTTAAGGCTGCGCAATTTTTTAAATTTGGGAACACTGTTTAAGTGTGGGCGTGAGCTGGCGGGAAAGTGAGGGAAGTGCCTCACACACCAATGTCCGAGACACACGAGCTCCTCCCATCGACAGGGACTGCTGGGCACGGTGGGGGCGGGGGGGAGGAGAGGGACCGCTGTTCTGGTCACAGGTGCGTCCCTGGTGGTGCAGAGCTCTGCTCCCCCAGGTGTGGCCCACACGACAGCAGCAGCCACGTCACTTGGCAGGCAGTGAGAAAGGAGTCTTCCCCGACCGCACAGAGACCGACCAAACCGCATCCACGTCTTCACAAGGTGTCCAGGGCACCTGCTGGGCGTCCGTGTTTCGGGTGGTCCCTTTTACGATGGCTGCTTACAAGTGCCTCTAAGTGCACATTGCAGACAAAGCCCAGGATCCACACAAGGCGCCACGTAGCATCAGGTATTAAGGCTGAAAACTGGAACCCCCAAACGGCCGGACCCACTGAGAGGGTGAACCAGGAGAAAGCCCACCATTTAAAGAGAAAGGTGAGGAAAAATAGAGTATCTCAGTCTTGGGCAAAGTCTTGGAGGATAAGAAGTCTTTCCTGAAATTTCACAAGCAAAATGCATCTCCGATGAGTTTTAGGAGCAGAATTCACATTGCCCCGCGCGGCCTGAAAAACCCTTCAGGCTGAAGAGGTTACAGGTTGTGGGTACCTTGAGGAGCCTGGGGTAATGAGGTAAGACACCCGAAATCCGGATCTCAGAAACCCCCCGCCCAGCGAGCCCCACGGAACACAACCTCACACTTTAAACAGTAACAACGGCATGAGACCCGCTCTCTCTACAGGCGTCAAATATAAGAAATATGCTAACGATGTTTGTGAAAAAGGAAATTAACTTGTCCATTGCAATAGCAATGGCAGAAAAGATGCCCAGGCCACTGGTATTATTTCTTTTTAAAGAAATTTTAAGGAGAAAGATTTACTTTAAAAATTCTTTAAAGGCATTAAAGAAGAACCAATAAGAATAATCAGATAACATCTTCACTGATCCTACTATTCATGTCCCCAAATGAAACTGTAAAATTAGAATGAATTTTTCATGAAAATGTTGATAACAGAGTAAGGAGCCAGAAGTAGCCAGGATAATTTTGAGGAAAACGTGCAAGGTGAAAAGACTCGTCAAATCAAATCAAGACTTACCATAAAACTATAGTAATTCGGACACGGTTATTCATCCGGAGAAAGACAAGTTGACCAGCAGCGTTAGACCCGTGTGTAACCGGGGGCCTGGCCGAAGGACAGAGCGGTGCTGCAGCTTGGGAGGCCTGGTGGTCCCGCGGAGGAGATGAGGGGGCCCCAGACATCCGCCTCGATCATGTGCACAACCAATTTCAGGCGGCTCTCACGTCCTAGACACAAACAGCCAACTGTGCAATGCTCACAAACGATACGATGAAATCCGTAATGACTTTGGGTGAAGAAAGTATTTTTTGAACGGTACAAAAAGCAATCAATTTAGGGATGAACTTGAAACTATTTTACCTCTCTAAAATTAGGGACTTCTGTTC
>PVKU01009300.1:0-63326 GCA_004027475.1 Anoura caudifer
AAAAAAGATTTTATTTATTTATTTTAGAGAGATGGGGAAGGGAGGGAGAAAGAGAGGGAGTGAAACATCAATGTGTGGTTGCCTCTAGCATACCCCATACTGGGGACATGGCCTGCAACCCAGGCATGTGCCCTGACTGGGAATCAAACCAGTGATGCATTGGTTCGCAGGCCTGCGCTCAATCCACTGAGCTACACCAGCCAAGTTATGACATTTTATTTTTATTTTCTAAGTTAGATTTATTGGGGTGACATTCGTTAGTAGGATCATATAGGTTTCAAGTGTATATTTCTACTGTATGTCATGTGCATACTGTATGTGTGTCTACCACCAAAAGTCAAACCGGTTGTCTTCCATTTTCGTATATTTGTCCCCCTGTAGCCCTCATTAACCCCTAATTCCTTTCCTTCTGGTAACCACCATACTATTGTCTGTGTCTGTGA
Organism: Anoura caudifer; assembly: GCA_004027475.1. NCBI lineage: Eukaryota > Metazoa > Chordata > Mammalia > Chiroptera > Phyllostomidae > Anoura > Anoura caudifer. Next base: position 444 of record PVKU01009300.1, read on the forward strand.
GTTTCAGTTTCATATCCCATGTATGAGTGAAATCATATGGTTCTTAGCTTTTTCTGACTGACTTATTTCACTTAGCTTAATAATCTCAACGTCCACCCATGTTGTCACAAATGGCGTGTTTCATCTTTTCTTATGGCTGAGGAGTATTCCATAGTATAGATGTACCACATCTTTATCCAGTCATCTATCGAAGCACACTGGTCGTCTCCATGTGTTGGCCACTGTGAATAATGCTTCAGTGAACATAGGGGTGCATATATCTTTGGGAATACCATGTTTTGCCATGTTTAATGTGCACTTTTTTGCCCAAATTTTTGGGAAAAAATAAGGATGCACATTACACATGGATAATACTAATTCTGTATCTATATAAATGTTTTTAATTCTTTTATTCATGCTTATGCATTAAAAGTATAACTCTAGAAAGCAATAACGATATCCGTGTGCAAAATAATACCCTACAATATGATAATTGGTTTTGTTTCTAAATATAAATTAATTAATTAATTATTTAAAAAATTAAAAAATGATTTTTTTCTGAAAGTTTGAGCCCAAAACATGGGTGTGCAGTGTACATAGGAGTGCTTTATACATGGCAAAATATGGTAACTATTTTCAAGTTTTTCGAATACATACCCAAGAGAGGGATTGATGGGTCACATGGTAACTATTCTTAACTTTTTGAGGAACTGCCAGATTGTTTTCTGTAGTGGCTGTACTAGTTTATATTTCCACCAGTGGTTAATGAGGGTTCCCTTTTCTCCACAACCTCTCTAAAACTTATTATTGAGTTGACCAAAAAGTTCATTTGGTTTTTTTCCATAAGATGGCTCTAGTAGCACCTAGTTTTCTTTAACTTCATTTGAAACAATTTTGTTAGATTGTATCATGACAGCTGTCACATCATTGTGCATTTAAAAAAACTTATAAAAATTGGTGAATTTTTGTGTAGCCATTTTAACATTGAAGATGGAAGAAAATGTGTAACATTTTTTGGCATATTATCTTTATTATTTCAAGAAAGATAAAAATGCAACTGAGATGCAAAAAAAGATTTGTGCAGTGTATGGAGAAGGTGCTGTAACTGATCAAACATGTCAAAAGTGGTTTGCAAAGTTTTGTGCTGGAGATTTCTTACTGGACAATGCTCCACGGTCAAGTAGACCAGTTGAAGTTGCTAGTGATCAAATTGAGACATTGAGAACAATCAACATTATACCATGCAGGAGATTACTGACATTCTCAAAATATCAAAATCAATAGAGTTATTGGTGAAAATGAAAAATGTATCTTTTATTTTACAGAAAAAACATACTGTTTGTTCAATCCAATACTAGTCTTGTTGATAATAGCCATTCTAACAGGCGTGGTATGTCATTGTAGTTTTGACTTGCATTTCCTTAATAGCTAGTGAGGTTGAACATCTTGGCTGTTCTTGGGAGAGATGTCTGTTCAGGTCCTCTGCCCATTTTTTTTCCATCCTCACCTAAGGACATTTGTACATTGCTTCTAGAGAGAGAAGCTTGATGTGAGAGAGAAACATTGATCAGCTGCCTCCCTTAGCACCTGGACCAGGGATCATCTGCCCTGGCCCGAGATCAAACCCACAACCCAGGCAGGTGCCCTGACTGGGAATTGAACCTGCAACCTTTTGGCCAAGGGCGAGGCTCCAACCAACTGAGCCACCCTGGCCAGGGCCTCTGCCCATTTTTTAATTGAATTATTTGTTTGGTGTTGAGTTGAATGAGTTCTTTACATATTTTGAATATTAACTCCTTGTTGGAGCTCTTGTTTGCAAATACCATCTTCCATTACGTTGTTTGCCTTTTTGTTTTGTTGTTGGTTTTGTTTGCTGTGAAGAAGCTTGATATAGTCCCATTCATCTGTTTTTGCCTTTACTTCCCTTGCCTTTGGGGTCAAATTCATAAATGTTCTCTACAACCAAGGCCCATAATTTTAGTACCTATGTTTTCTTCTATGTAATTTATTGTTTCAAATCTTACATTTAGATCTTCGATCCACTTTGAATTAATTTTTGTACATGGGGACAAGCTAATCTAGTTTTAATCTTTTGCATGTGGCTTTCCAATTTTCCCAGCACCATTTATTGAAAAGGCTTTCTTTTCTCCATGGTGTGTTTTTGGCCCCTTTGTCAAAAAATATTTGCTCATATACATGTGGTTTTATTTCTGGACTCTCAGTGCTGTTCCATTGGTCTGTGTGCTTGTTCTTCTGACAATACCATGTCAATTATCATAGCTCTGTAGTATACTCTGAAGTCAGATAGTGTGATACCTCGGGCTTTCTTCTTTTTTCTCAGGATTGTTTTGGCTATTCAGGGACTTTCGTGGTTCCGTACAAATCTGATTTTTTTTTTTTTTGTTCTATTTCTTAAAAAAATGACATTGGGATTTTAATGGGGATTAGACTAAATCCGTATAGTGCTTTGGGTAACATGGCCATTTTAACTGTGCTGATTCTTTTTTACATATATATATTTTATTGGTTATGCTGTTACAGTTGTCCCATTCCCCCCCTTATTCCTTTCCACCCTGCACACCCCCTCCCACCCACATTCCCCCCCTTTAGTTCATGTCCATGTGTCATAAGTTCTTTAGCTTCTACATTTCCCACACTATTCTTGCCCTCCCCCTGTCTATTTTCTACCCACCATCTATGCTACTTATTCTCTGTACCTTTTCCCCTCTCTCCTCCTCCCAACTCCCCTGTTGCTAACCCTCCATGTGATCTCCATTTCTGTGTTTCTGCTCCTGGTCTACTTGTTTGCTTAGTTTGCTTTTGTTTTAGTGTGGTTGTTAATATCTTTGAGTTTGCTGTCTTTTTACTGCCATATTTTTATCTTCTTTTTCTTAGATAAGTCCCTTTAACATTTCATATAATAAGGGCTTGGTGATGATGAACTCCTTTAACTTGACCTTATCTGAGAAGCACTTTATCTTCCCTTCCATTCTAAATGACAGCTTTGCTGGATAGAGCAATCTTGGATGTAGGTCCTTGCCTTTCAAGACTTGGAATACCTCTTTCCAGCCCCATCTTGCCTGGAAGGTCTCTTTTGAGAAATCAGCTGACAGTCTGATGGGAACTCCTTTGTAGGTGACTGTCCCCTTATCCCTTGCTGCTTCTAGAATTCTCTCCTTCATTTTAATCTTGGCTAATGTAATTATGATGTGCCTTGGTGTGTTACTCCTTGGGTCCACCTTCTTTGGGACTCTTTGAGCTTCCTGGACTTCCTGGAAGTCTATTTCTTTTGCCAGATTGTGCAAGTTCTCCTTTATTATTTGTTCAAATAAGTTTTCCACTTGCTCTTCTCCTTCCCCTTCTGGTACCCCTATAATTTGGATGTTGGGACATTTAAAGATGTCCTGGAGGTTCCTAAGCCTCTCCTCATTTTTTTGAATTCTGGTTTCTTCCTTGTTTTCTGTTTGGTTGTTTCTTTTTTCCTTCTGGTCCACTCCATTTATTTGAGTCCCAGTTTTCCTCCCATCACTATTGGTTCCCTGTGCATTTTCCTTCATTTCACTTAGTGTAGCCTTCATTTGTTCATCTAATTTGCAACCAAAATCAACCAATTCTGTAAGCATGCTGATCACCAGTGCTTTGAACTGTGCATCTGATAGGCTGGCTATATCTTCGTCACTTGGATGAATTGGCTCTGGGACTTTGATCTGTTCTCCTGTTTGAGCCATTTTTTTTTGTTTGTTTTTTGTTTTTTTGTTTTTGGTCTGGTTACTCTTGTTATGTAGTGAAGGGCGGAGCCTTAAGTGTCCACCAGGGTGGGGCAGTGCAGTCTCTGGGTTGTGATGCTGTATGTGGGGGCAGGGTCCGAGAGGGAACAATGGTGCTTGCTCCGCTCTCTCCCTTACTTCAGTCCTCTCCTCCGCTTCCCCCAAGTAAACTGGGCCCTTCTGGTGCTGATTTCCATGTGGGTGGGCTTGTGTACATTCTAGGACCCTGTGGGTCTCTTCAGCGAACTCTCCTGTGAGGCTGGGAGTCTCTCCCAGCACCTCAACCCCCACAGGTGTTTTCAATCTGTGTTTTTAGGATTTATTTCCAGGCACTGAGGCCCTGGGTTGTGAGGTCTGTCTCAATCCCTGTTTTCGTCCGGATTATCTGCGTGTGAATATGGAACCGCCTGGTCAGCCAGCCACCTTGCGTGGCCTCACTGGGTCTGCCCGTTGCCACCTGCCCCTGGGTCTACCAATCTCCGCTTCCTCCTGCTGTGACTCCACCCCTCTTACCGGTCTGGATGAATGGTTGTTGGACTTCTGTACAGTTCCATTTTGTCAGTTCTGCTTGTTTTCTTGTTTCTAAATCTTCGTTGTCCTTAATTTTGGTTGTGCGAGGAAGCACAGTGTGTCCACCTACACCTCCATCTTGGCCGGATGTAACCATGCTGATTCTTAACATCCATGAACCACATCCTTTGTTCATTTTATTCGTAGCTATTCTTTTTGTTGCAATTGCTAAAGACATTTTTTTACTTCTTTTTCTAAAGTTTCGTTGTTAGTATATTGGAAGGCAGTGGGTTTTTGTACATTGATTTTATATTCTTCAACTTCACTGTATTTGTTGTTTCTAATAGTATTTTTATGGAGTTTTTAGGGTTTTCTACATACAGAATCATGTCACCTGCAAAAAGTGACACTTCTACTTCTTCCTTCTCATTTTGGATGCCTTTTTATTTCTTCCTCTTGCCTGATTGCTCTGGCTAGGACTTCCAGAACTAGGTTGAATTAAAGTGGTGAGAGCAGGCATCCTTGTATTGTTCCTGACTGTAGAGGAACAGCTTTCGGTTTTTCACCGCTGAGTGTGATATTGGCTGAGGGTTTGTCATATATGGCCTTTATTATGTTGAGTTACTTTTCTTCTCTACCTACTTTATTGAGTGTTTTAATCATAACAAGATGTTGTATCTTGTCAAACAGTTTTTCTGCATCTGTTGATAAGATTATATGATTTTTATGCTTTGTTTTGTTAATGTGGCATATTACATTGAACGATTTGCATATGTTGAACCATCCTTGTGCCCGTGGAATGAACCCCCCTTGATAGTGATATATTTTTTTTCACATATTGTTGTATTCAGTTTGCTAGTATTTTGTTTCAGATTTTTGCATCTGTATTCCATCAAAGATATTGGCCTATAGTTTTCTCTTTTTCTGTTATCCTTGCCAAGTTTTGGTATCAGGGTTATGTTGGCCCTATAAAATGTTAGGAAGTATTGCATCTTCAATTTTTTTAAAGAGTTTGAGAAGGATAGGTATCAAATCTTCTTTTACTGTTTGGTAGAATTCACTTCGTGAAGCTATCTGGTCCTGGGCTTTTATATTTTGGGAGATTTTTAATGGTTGTTTCAATTTCATTACTGCTTATTGGTCTATTTAAATTTTTCAGTTCTTCATGGTTTAGTCTAGAAAGGTTATATATTTCTAGGAACTTATCCATTTCTTCTAGGCTGTTGAATTTGGTGTCAAGTCTCTTTTCTGTCACAAAGTCTTTCCTGACTTATAGTGTGTTTATCTTTATAAAAAATATTACTCATTGATTTTAGAGAGAGAGAGAGAGGAAGGGAGAGAGAGAATGAAAGAAACATGAGTCCTTGAGTGCCAGACAGCAAACCAAATGTTCGCCCCTTTCATTCCCAGTCAGGGCACTTGCCTGGGTTGTGGGCCAGGTCCCTGGTAGGGCATGCTCAAGAGGCAACCACACATTGATATTTCTCTCCCTCTCTTCCTCCCTCCCTTCCCCTCTGTCTAAAAATAAATAAATAAAATCTTTTTTAAAAAGAGAGAGAAACATGGATTTGTTGTTTCACATTTTTATGCATTCATTGGTTGGTTCTTGACTGTGCCCCGACCGGGATCAAATCCACAACTCTGGCATATTGGAATGGTGCTCTAACCAACTGAACTACCCGGCCAGGACCTGTGTTTTCCTTTTCTTTCTTTGAAGTTGTAGCATTTATTAACCCTGCACATACTTGGCTAGAAATCCCATACCACATGTTCTTATTTTAGTGCTTGGTTTCTCACATCAGTGTCTTTTGTCTCTTCAGCCACATTATAAACTGGTTCAGGGACAAGGCCCCCTTCTTTGTGTTCTCTACAATGCTTGGCATCTAGTAAGTGTGCAATAAATATTGTTATTTATATGTTACCATCCAGTTTTACTTTTTTAATGTAATAGCTACCCTTTATTTAATTATATTGTTTAATCTTTACAATCACTTTGAGGGAAGGAGTATTTTATATATATTACAGATGAGGAAACTGAGGCTCAGAGAAGTTCAATAACTTGCCAAAGTCACAGAATTTAAGTCATGAAGGTTGGATTCAAACCCAGATCTTTAGATTCAGTTATAGATGCTGTTTATACTTACTAGTAATTCTTCCACCTTATGAGTCTGATATGTTTTTAGGGGGTGGGAGAGTGCTTAACACTTAGTTTGCTATTACTTACTTTATTAATGGCAGCAGAAGAAAAGGTCTGCTAACATGGATGAGCAGCAATAGCTAGCAGGAATAATAAAACAGATGCAAACTGTGTTGAAGTTCACAGAAAAATAGAATTTCCCTTAATCTCATTGATTACTGGTGGAATGACTCACCTTCCAGTTGTGCGTTGCTCTTAAGTTATTCAATATTGTATGAGGTAGACAAGGGAGGGAAAATCACTGATGAGATGTACAAGCCACGTCATTTGAGCTAATGACTGATCCCGGGATATCCCCCAGGTTTCTACCTCAGTATTCTTGCCTCTCCTGCGTACTGTTTGACTCTTTCTCTGTTTGATATTTTTCAGAGTAAAGTCACTTCCATTCTCTTTCTGCCCTCCACCTGGAGAGCTTCCATAGGCTACTTTCTTATACTGTGATGCACAAAGATTTATTTATGCTTACTTAACATTAGTCAGATTTAGTATTGCTTATCTTAGGCACTAGAAATTCCAGGAATTAAGATGTTTTTCTGGCTCTATTCTCCCTTTTCTGTTCTTCTTCTTTTTTTTTTTTTATTAAAAGAGGAAAAAAGACAACCCAAACTATTTTCTTTTTTAACTAGCAATAAAATTAAGCACAGGTGATAGTAAATTCTGCTTCATTGTAATGAGAAAGGTGTAAATTTTGATGATACAACTGATAAATAGTTTCTTCTGCTTTATAAACAAATAGCTCATTCAGCTCAATGAAGTGATGAGTTAAGTAGGAGTTGGAAATAGAGGTTATTTTTAACTTGGTCTTTTTCCCCTCTGCATCTCAGTTTTCTCACAGATTGTTTTAAGGATAGCATCAGAAGATGCGTGCACATTATAAAACATAATGCAATCTACTAGGATGTACTACGGGCAGTCTGCAGCAGAGAACTTGATTTATGAATCATCTCTGTGTGCGTACTGCAAGGGCAATGGATTTCCTTTCAATCTAGAGTCCTTCTGAAGGGGACAGTCTCTTTGACCCCTAAATCAGAACAACTTGGGAATGCATATGGAGGCAGTTAGCTTATTGGTACTTACAGGGATCCATCTGCCTTACCGCATATGAGGATAAGAGCCTATTTCTGAGTCAGGAACAGGAAGCAGGGAAATAACCAGCAGTGAACCAGCAGGAAGCAGGAAAATAACCAGCAGTTATTTTGTTGGTATCTATTTTAAAACCCAAAGAGTTTTAAATGGTAACAGGCTGTTGGTGAAACTTGTACCATTATTGCTACTTACTTAAAACACATATAGAGACTCTTGTAGTCAAATAATTTAATTTTATCAAATCCTTGTAATACTCGTTTGAAATAAGTTGCCCCACTTCATTTCTCAGGAACCTGAGACCCTGAAAAGTGAGTTAACTTGATCAAAGGCATACAGGCTAATGGATGGCCCAGCAGAGAAGATGCAAAACCAGATGGGCTGATGGCTAGTCCAGGCTCCTGTAGTATCCTCACAGCCCTTCTGAGGGCTGTGCACGTACCTGAGGAGGATAACAATAATATGATATCCAAACTTTTTGTTAAACATTTTGAGTTTGGTCACTCTTTGGGGGTAAATGAAAAATTTATCAAGATTCTTAAAAAGAGCCTTGGGCAACCCTCTTGTAATTGCTTTTCTCTAGGAATTCTTTTTGATGGTTTTTAGTTAGGTTCCATCTATGTCTAGTGCTAAATTTTTCTTCAAGACTTTTTCTCCTCATATGAAAAATAAGTGTTTACTTTCTGATTTCTTCTTCAAAAGTTTTCCGGGGAGTTTTACCTGTGCAATATTTTTATTTTGTTTTTTGGGGGATCACCCAGTGAAAGGACTTAGATATTCTGTGTGTCCAAAGAAGGAAGGGAAGTTAGGTACTGTGTTGGTACTTTAGAGCCAGTTCCTGGTCGGTTGTAAAGCAGAGGGGATTTCCAGGGTGTGTAAGTGGAGATGAACTTGAACTGAAAGCAGAATTTTAAAAAAATGTGGTTAGCAGCATCTCTCAGATGCAGGATCCAAGCCTTGTTATCGCCTTTCCTTTCCTGATTTGTTTCTTCTTAATTTAGGAGCAAGATTCTGCAATGAAAATTATGTCTTTCTGCCTTTCTTTTAGCTACTGTCTGTAGGTCTGTCAGGATGATAAGAAAGGAAAGGAGAGTGGGATTAAAAAGAATACAGCTTTTTTTTTCTTTCCAGAAGTTTAATTTAAAATAAAATTAATTCTATCATTACTTAAATAGATCTCTTTTTCCCTAACCCAGGCAAGATTTAAGAAACAATTTTGTACTTGTGAGTAAATTCCGTTCTGTCTGAATATTTAGTCTAAAAAATCTACTTGGAAATATACCTAGCTGCTAGAGAACATGTATCTTTAACTCATGATGCTAGGTTGAGAATTCTTTAGTGAAACAATTTCAGTCCTTTGTGTAATTGATATTTCAAGATAAAAAGTAGATTATCTTCTGCCTTCTTCTCCCACACTCCTCTTCTTCTTTCTTTCTCTTTTCTTTCTAGCTGTATACTTTTCCATTGTGTAGAATGACCAAAATTTACTTGTTCAGTCTTCTATTAATGGATATTCAGGTTGCTTTACATCTTTTACTGTTACAAAAATGCCACAGTGAATCACTGTATACATTTGTAATGTCTCACATATTCTGAGAGAGCAGTAAAGTAGATCCCTGCAAATTGAATTGTTAGGGCATCCGAGATTTATCGATTGTGCTTGGCCTTCATGGAAATTGTATTAGTATTCATATATACTGACAGCAAAGTATGAGAAATCTTGTGTTCCAGTGTATCATCAAACATTTTGATCTTTGCCTATCTGAAGTAAAAAATGGAATCTCATTATAGGGTTAATTTACATTTTTCTTTTTTTTCTTCCCCATGGAAAGTCACTTCTCTGCTAGAAGTGAGTAAAGTCACTACAACATTAACTAAATTTGGTAGGTCATTTTTTTATGTAACAGAGAAATAAAGAAATTAAAATTAAATACTTTAACCCAACATTTGGTATTGACAAATCTGTAGTATCCACATATGAAGGACTGCATGGCCTGGTTTGTAAAAAATTCTCAATGTCATGGTATTTGGGCTAAGAATATTTAGAATATTAAATATTTCCTTTTGCTTAAAGGAATACAGTATAATCACCATCAAGCTGCTATCATAACTCATTTTCAGCTGGAGTAAAGTAACCATCTGGCCCATGGCAAAAGTTGCATATATCACAATTCTCTCAGACTGAAACCTTATGTTTATAAGATCTCATGTTTATAAGCTACAATCCACTGACTAAGCTGTCAGTCCCTCACATGTTTTTAGAAAAATATCTACATTTGTCCTTAAGGATGTCAAAATGTTGCACCATCATTTGTTTAAAAAAAAAAAAAAAGGATGCACATTCATACCGTGAGGTTATTAGGAAAATTACTCTTGTAAATAAACTAAATAAAGAAAAAATACACTTCAAAGGTATGTGGATTTTTGTTTGCTTTACAATATTTTATAAAGTGCAGAGAAATCCTAAGGAAAAACTACTCCCTATAACATAGTTTTAATTACAGCAGCTTTTGCATAGCAGTACTTAGAGGAAGTTAGACACTTCTGTTTCCTCGGGAAGAGGAGGATGAAATAGGATCTTCCAACTCATATTTTTTTGTGGGGATGCAACATTAGTCTGCTTTTTTCAGGAATGGTTGCTGATGCCAAATCTCCATTAAGTGTACATGTCTTTTTTTCACCCTCACCCGAGGGCAGTTTTTTCATTGCTCTTAGAGAGAGAGGAAGGAAGGGAGAGAGAGAAACATCAGTGGGAGAAAGAAGCATCCATTGGCTGCCTCCCTAGGCACCCAGATGGGATCAAACAGGCAAGCCAGGTTTGTGCCCCTACTGGGGATCAAACCTGCAGTCTTTCCAGTGGTGAGGGGGGAAGCTCCAACCAACTGAGCCACACTGGCAGGGCAAGTGTATTCCTGAACAGTAGGAAGGTGAGGTGTAGACACTGGTTTTCTTACAATTTCTGCTCCTCTCTGAACTGCAAGAACCAGAATGGCTGACAAAACACTTCAGCATTTGAACAGGAGAAGGTGACCCGGGAGAAACTAAGGGATCTGTATGGGACAGCCGAAACATTTCAGGTTCAAACTTGGCGTTTGCTATATTCACACATTCCTCAAGCGTTGTCATGAACATATTACTTGTGGCACTAAGTAGCGAAGAGGCTTCATTCATGTTCTGTCTGCTGGGAGGTGAGTGATTCTCATCATAGTGAACAAATTCTTGAATGGTATGAACTTGGTTGGTGTATTAAAAGTCACAGTAGAACTTGCTTCTCCTTGCTTCTCCTGAAGGGGCCCAAAGTCATTGTCAAAGGTGTACTTTGACCTGCGAAATGGAGATGAAGATAGAGGCCATGGTCATAGGTGTCCTTGGAGAGACTGTTCCAAAAACTGGATAACTTTGTGGCCTTAGCTAGAGGAGAGAAAGGATTTGGCTATAAAAACAGCAGATTCCATCATGTGATCAAGGACTTCATGATCCAGGGTGGATCACTGGGGGAGATGGCACAGGAGGTAAGAGCATCTGCTGTGAATGCTTCCCCGACGAGAACTTCAACCTAAAACACTACGGGCCCAGCTGGGTGAGCATGGCCAATGCCAGCAAAGACACCAGTGGTTCCAGTTCTTTATCACGATGGTCAGGACAGCCTAGCTGGATGGCAAGCACGTAGTGTTTGGCAGAGCTCTAGAGGACATGGAGGTAGCACGGAAGGTGGAGAGCACCAAGACGGATGGTCGGGTCCAGCCCCTGAGGATGTGATCATTGTGGACTGGCAACATCAAGGTGGAGAAGCCCTTTGTTATTGCCAAGAAGAGCCTCAGCGATCGCTTCCTTTTCAGCGACTGTGTTTGGCCCAGTTGCCCTCTCTGTGGGGGTGAATACAGCCCACCACAGGGCTCTGTGCCCTGCTCTGTGCTGGCCCCAGTGCTGATACCTGACAGAGTGGATCCCTCCCCTCACATTCCAGAGTACCAGTTTTGTAACAAAGTCCTACCAACGCTGACCAATTAAAAAGAGGGGAGGTGGGTTATTTTTAAATAAAAAATAAAAATAAAGGTCACAGTAGAAGTGAAGTTCAGACATTTTGGTTTCAGTGATTCACTGGTTTCACTTATTTCTTTTTCTTTTTTAGTCCTAGTGTCAAACAGTCTTTAGAGCTCCCCAGAGCAACTAGTTACCTTTGTCTTTCAGCTGCAGCCACTGCCTGCATCTAGAAATGCTTCTCTCCTGGAATGATTGATTCCATTCTTGTGTTGTCTGCTGAATGAACTTCAGTTTCACAAACTACCACCTTTATGCTTATTTTACTGTTTTTGTCAACATCATCTTGTGAATCAGTGGGACAGGATTCCATTATCTAAAACAAACCAACGAGGCTTCCAACCTGCGAGATAGTTGAACCACTTGAGCAGAGCCACCTCCTCCGCGCGTCAGAGCCTGGTATCGGCCACCCTGATGGAGTAAGATTGGAGCCTGGACAGCCGCTCCTGGCGCCCCCGCCCCCACCCTTGCGCGGTCAGCCCCAAGCCTTGTCAGCCTGCTTGCTAGCTGCCTGCATGTGGGGGCCCTTAAAGGCCCAGACTGCTGCCACTGCGTGGAGCTTGGGGACCGCAATGTGCAGGCTGAGACATCCTTGGGTGAACCTTGGTGGTAGCGGCAGCAACAGCAAAAACCAAAAAATTTAACTGTGGCTGCCGCTGTCCTCCCTCTGTCCTCCCTCGGGCGTTTATGCGCTCCTGTTGCTCACTTCCGCGCCCCAGGACCCCCTCCTCCTCGTCTGTCCTACTTCCTCCTGGGCTTCCTGTTTGTTTTCTTATTTTTCTTAATGAGTAAGCCAAGCATCTTTTCATAGGTTTAAAACCAATTTCTTTTCTTCGAACTGCTTGCTTCTGTCTTGCCCATTTTTTTTTTATTTACCTGAGTTATTGGGGGTTTTTTTGTTATTGGTTTGTAGGAGCTCTTTATTTGAAAAAGTGTGATTTGGATTACAATTTTTTGAGGCCTTTTTTTAGTATGGTTTTTTTTTTTTTTTTTGGTTTTCAAATGATCTTTTATTGAAATATTTTCCTTTATAGCCAGGCATTCTACGATACCACTGTTGTCATCTATGATGTCATGAGGGTGGTAGCCATCTACATTGCAGCCCACAAGCTGGGCAGTCTCCAGGATCTCTCTTTTTTTCTTTAAGATTTTATTTATTTATCTTTAGAAGGGAAGGGAAGGAGAGAGGAAGACGAACATCAATGTATGGTTGCCTCTCATGTGTGCCCTGCTGGGAACTGGCCTGCAACCCAGGTATGTGCCCTGACTGGGAATCGAACCACGATCCCTTGGTTCGCAGGCCCTTGCTCAATCCACTGAGCTACACCAGCCAGGGCCTCCAGGATCTCTTTAATGGTTCTAGAGAGTTCTCTAACGAAAGATCAGTGCCGCATTTGTCCAACAATGTTGACAGTCTCATCAAAAGTGGTATTTCCACTTTGCTTAATGTTTTGTGGGGGTTTTTTGTACCTTTCTTCCTTGTGGTGGTTCTTTGAGGGCTTTGTTGATCAGGGCAGAGGCAGAAGGCACTACCTCAACCTGGGCCTGTCTGTTCTGAATGGTCAGTTTCACTGTGATCCTCAGAACCTTCCAAGCACCAGTTGCTTTGGCAATGTCATCACCAGCCTTTTTTGGAGATAGATCCAGGGGGCTGATCTTGGAGGTGAGAGCAGACATGGCATTGATTTCCTCGCTGGTGCACCTCAGGTATATGAGATTGTTGAGGTGAAACTTCTGGGGCATGGTGGAGGCGGCTGGTGTTGGGTAAACCCAGATTTGGGAGGACTGAAGAAAGTTGCACTTTTGCCCCCTCCTAGCCGAAAGCTTCTGTGCATTTTTAAATAGGCAAATCTATCAAGCATTTTTCTTATGGCCCCTGGGTTTCTTACTTAGGTCTTTTCCATTACAAGATTATTAAAAACGAACACACACAAAAACCTCCCTTTTCCCTCTACTACTTTTGTTGTTTTCCCTTACATTTTTTTATTTATTTGGTATTTTTTTCTGATTTAAATGAGGTATGTAGTCCCATTTTGATCCCCCACCAGCTGATTACCCATCTTTTCCTGCACCACATTGGGATGCCACTTTTAGTGTATATCAAATTCCCATTTATTCTGGGGTCTGTTTCTGAACTTTCTTTTCACATCCATTAATTTCTGCACATGATCACACAACTTTGATTATGTATTATAGTTTTATTATATATCTTAATATATGGTAAGGCTAATCCTTAGAACTGGGGTTCTGGCCCCTTAATAAACTTTCAAGTGGTAAATATTATAGACCTATGATGAAATATATTAATAATGTTCCTGGGCAAAATCGTATTTTGTACATATGGCAGAGTCCCATTACCAGTGGCTTTTAAACATTTTTTTAAAGATTTTATTTATTTATTTTTAGAGGGAGGGGAAGAGAGGGAGAAAGAGAGGGAAAGAGGGGGAAAAAGAGAGACAATCCATGTGGGGTTGCCTCTCACATGCCCCCTTTTGGGAACCTGGCCTGCAACCCAGGCATGTGTCCTGACTAGGAATCAAACCGGTGACCCTTTGGTTTGCAGGCTGGTGCTCAATCCACTGAGCCACACCAGCCAGGGTTGCTTTTAAACATTTTTTTTTTTTTTACTACAACTCAAGTACAAAATAACTTTATATAACATTTTATAACTGAAAAAAAAATTGCATACAAAATATTACATGATTTTACTATATGTACTAGACTCTATTTTAATTGTTTACTTCCCCCTGATGTTCTGTTGCAAACTATTACATTGATTTCATGACCCAGTAAATGGGTTATGACCTACAGTTGAAAACACCTCATTGGACTTCTATTCAGGTAAAATCCCAATACTCTTTATTAGTCTTTTGGGAGGAGGGGAGCAGAAAAATGAGGGGTATCTTTTCCTAAGTAAACTAGGGAGACCACATCAAAGCCAGTATGATTTCTCAACAAAAGGACTACTGAAGGGCATTTACATTTCTCTCCTTGTTCACAAGTACCCTAAAAGGAAGGGCAGTAGTCTTGATTGGCATGCCTTTCTTAAGAAAACAGGTCACAGTTTCCAATATTTGCTGTGTAGGAAGAAGGAAAAACTGTTACAAGATTTGCCAGGGGGTCCAGGTCCATGTGAATACTGCTCCACCATCTTCAAACATAGTTGTCGGGTTGTGATCTAGCTTTGGGGTTCCCAGCTTGATTGATAGTGGAACGATGGGGTGATAGATTTCTGGGTTTCATATCCTAAACCTACCGACCGCTTAGTAGTTATGTGACTTACTTAACTTCTCTGTGCTTTAGTCTCCTAATCCGTTCAAGTGGGGAAAATGGTAATATCTACCTCATACCATTGAATAACAGTTAATATATGGAAGCACTCAGAATTCTTGTTTTTCCATATTTTTGTGATCTACATGGCATATGGAAAACACCATAGAAGTCTTTGTGGTGTTATTATTTGGCCTCTATGCACATAGGATTTTTCTTCTTCAAGTTCACAATTAAATGTCTAGGGGAAGGGGACTGTGTGGATTTTTTCATTGTTCCCCTGAATCTCATGAGCCCTTAGATGTTTTTATCATAGGAAAGTTGTTTTTTTTATTTTGTTTTCTTTTGTTTTTGATGATTAGCTCTCATCTTTTCGTTCTGATTTATTCTTTGGGAACATCCCCGTGAGACTTAAGTTAGAGCTGTATTCTCTGGCCTTTATAATATTCTTTCTCTTAACATTCTCTTTTTGTTCTTTTCCTCTGAATTCTAATAGAATTTGTCAAAGTTTATGCTGCATTTCACAATAATCCGTGGTCTCTAGTGTATTACTTCCAATGAAGATTTTAATTCTGCTGTTGTATTTTGTTTTTTTCTTAAATTTACATTTTATTTTTGCCATATCCCTTTGCATCTCTTGCTCTTCACTCCCAAAAACTCACTGCTCTTTCTCAATAGATAAAACTCGTAAGAAGACGATAACAAAGTATGTCCTCTGCCTATCCCGTAAGTTTTGGGTGTTTCCCAGGGCTTCTTTCCTCTTCTTCTCTACCTGCTCTCCCTGGCCATTTTCACCTGCTCCTTTGGTTTTCTCCACCACTTGCCCTCCAGTGACGCACAGATGTGTGGAGCTCCAGCCCTTGCACTCATTGAATTCCAACTTCCTTTCGGGCATCTTCCTGAATAACTTGCTTTCAGTGACAGGATAAGAGTAGTAAACTATTGTATTCTTTGTCTGAAAATGTTTACTTGAATGATTGTTTAACTATATAAATTTTAGCGTTTTCCCTCAGCCCTTTGAAAATAATATTCATTGTCTTCTGGCCTCTATTTTAGTTGCGGTTGAGAAGTTGCTTTCAGTCCAATTTTTGTTCCATTGTAGATATCCCTATTCTCCTCATTGCTCTTAAGATTTTTTTCCTCACTTCTGCTGTTTCAACACAGGTGTGTATATATTAATGCATTTATTTTTCCTTCTTGGGATTCGCTGAGCTTCCTGACTCTAAGGTTTCACATCTTGAAACAATTCCAAATAAATCTCAGCCCATATATTTTCAAATACTGCTTCTCCTGAAATTGCTATTAGACTTAATAGCAATTACCATTAGACTTGCTTGGCCCTTTCACATTCCCCTCCTTGTCTCTCATTGGCCCTCTCAAGTTTCATCTCTTTATCTCTCCAAATCACATCTGGTTAACTTCTTCAGATCTACCCTCTAGTTTGCTATTTCTCACTTCAGATATGTCTATTCTTCTCTCTACCCATTCATTTAGGGGTATTTCCCCTATTGTTTCAATAATTAACAGGCCATAAAATTAACATATTTTAAGTGTATAGTTCAATGATTTTGAGTAAAGTTATACACTTGTGTGACCATTACCATGGTTCAATTTTAGAATACTTCTGTCACCCCCAGAAGTTTCATTGTGCCCTTTGGAGTTCAATCCCTGCTCTCTCCCTCGCTACAGTAACTACTGATCTGTTCTCTGTCTCTGTAGTTTTGTCTTTACTTAAAAAATTTGTAAAAATAGAACATATAATCTGTAATTGTTGTCTTCTTTCACTAACATGATGTTATTTGTTTTTACAATATGTTAGGTTTAGTTTTAAATATGTTTTTGAGTTTGTGTTGTTATATGTATCAGTAGTTCAGGAGTTCATTTCTGAGTAGTATCCAGTGTATGAATGGACCACAGTTTGTTTATTCACCAGATGATGGACGTTTGGCTTTTCCTTCCATTCATTTAGTTTTATTTTAGAGTTTAATTTGAGAACTTCTTCAAATTTTCCTCTTCAGTTTTTTATGGTCTCTGTCTTTTCTTACAGTTCTGATTGTTCTTTTACATTTAAATTATTGTTGCAGACTTAGTTGATATTGTCTCTTTGATTTTTCTGTTAGCCTTTATCTTGAGTTCTTTTGGCTCTAATCCTTCTATTGTGAAAGAGGACTCTCACACATGATGGATTGTTTACTCTTGTCCTGTAATTTTAAATTGGTGAGTACAGTTTTAGAGGGGCTTGCTCTTTCTATGAGAATCCCTTTGTTGCCTGAATTGTTGATAGTATCTCTCCGGAAAGGTTTTGTGTTTGCTTCTTCCAAGTGCCCAACAGATAGTACTGGACTAGAACCAGTTTTTGTATAGTTTTTTGGTGGAGTGTGATGATTTTGTATCACACAGTTGCTTAAATTTGTTCTCCAAACCCATTTAAGACATAAGCCTGAAGTTTCTTATTCATAAGCGATTTTTTTTCCTACTTAGATCCCTAGAAGAGATAGAGAAGCTGTGTGTTGTGTTTTGCACAGTACACATCAGTGTGCTTGTTTGCAAAGCTTCCTCATTTATTTAAGAGTTCACTTCTAATTTCTCCCCAAGTTTGGGCCCTGGTTTGATAGTCCTCCGGTTCCCACCAGGGGGTGAAAGGCCAAATCTCTGTTTGCTAATAACCATCCGTTTCTCCTCTTTCCTTCTGATGTTCAGATCTGAATTCACCTCTGGCACTCAGAGATTTATTTTTCTCTTTTTTGCAAGTTTGGCCATGCATTAAGTCTTTTTGTTGTATTTTATACAGCCTTTTTAGTATTTGTATCAGGAAGGTTTTTGTTTATTTTTTTGTTTTCATCTTATTGGAATCAGAAAACTTAGATAAGATTATAAATATTTTAAAATAGGATAGTACACTATAGTAATTACAGCCATAGTTACTAAATGAAAAAATCTCCTAAAGCATAGCCTGCTATTAAATGAATATAAGCTTTCTTAGATTATTAGTTGTTAGATTGCAATGACATTCTCCAGACATGTGACTTTATTTTTCCCTGGCTACATTAAGGCAGTCATGTTAGTGTTCTTTTTAGTCAGGAATTATTTGGATCCCTAGTTTGAAGAAGGCTCACAAATCTGGCCATCAGATGAAGAGATGCATTTTTTTGTTGTTGTTCCCAAGTTAAAAGAAGTGCTTCCAACCAAAATAGCTGGTAATCCCCTATTTTTCCATATTCACTATGATGAATGTCAGTTGTTTTAATAGCCCTTTGCTTTGGAAAATATGTATTATCTGATTTTTTCAGTACATTGAGTATAATTAACATGTTAAAATCACTGTTTCTTTTATGACGTTAAGTTTTGAGTATAAGTTGTTGTAGTCTTCCTATTTCTCCTTGGTTGCTGTTCTAGAATAGGACATTAACTAAATAAAATAAATGAGAGATCTATTTTGAATTTCTTGGTGAGATTTGTGTCAAAGTCTGAGACAGGAGTAAACTATCATACACATATGGACCATCCTTAAAAAAATTTTAAGCATTTTAACCTCTTTAAATGGAAAAGTTAAAAAGTTTTAATGGCTTTTTTCATATTGTTTTTTGAGAAAAATCAGTTGCTTAACCTGTTTGCTTTCTCATCCATAATGCAGGAGTAATAAATAGAAGAGTCAAGTTCTACTGCCATGCATGTCGTTAGAGTTACTTCTAATTACGATGCCAGCTCTTGGATGGCAGGTGCCAGATCACCTCTGTTCTGGAGCTCGTGTGCCATCTGTAGTTACATAGCTGCGCCATTCTTTTATTTCTCTTCCTTGCTGCACATCTTCGGATCATTTTGCTACTCATTTGCGATTAATAACCACAAAACAACAGGAAGTTGAATAACGTAGCAAATTGAAAACTCTTGATTAACTTTTAGAATTGATTTTTCATATATATATATATATTCTCTTTCCCATATTGTAGTAAGAAGCAAGAGTTGACTTCCATGAAGACTTTATACTTATTCTTTGAGCTTCCAGATTGCCTAGTTGTTGCTTAACGCCTCAACCAACAAAGCTTTTTGGTGTTTAGTAAGGGCCCTGGCAGTTCTTTCCTCTGCCTAGAAGACCCTTCCCCCAAAGGGCATGCTCCCTCACTTCATTCAGGTCTGTTCAAACGGCACCTCATTAGAAAGGCCTTTTCCTTTCACCACATCTAAAATGGAGAGGGGGTTCAGGAGCTAATGGTGCTAATACCTGCTCAGCTTAATTTTTCTTCGAGGCACTTTTCTCTCTCTGAAATTAATTACTTTTTTTGTTGCCTTGGTTTTGCTTGTCTCCTCCACTAACATGTAAATTCCTTGAGGGCAGGGCATTTGTTTAACTTGTTTTGTTCCTAGGAATTAGGACATCACTTGGCATGTAATAGGTGTGTAATGAACATCTGTTGACTGACCAAGCACATATATTACAAACTTACAGCCTAAGGGTAGCATCAAGCCCTATGTTTTTGTTGTTGTTGGAGCTTCTTTGTGTTTTACTCTCATAAAAAAGTTATGTGACATATTTCAGAATGCCAGATTTTTCACTTTCCTTCAAAATCAAATCTGTTAGCCCCAGGTCTTTATTTTTGTGTGGAGACAATGAGCTGGATTGAGCTCTGGGAACTACATTCTCCAGTTTGTCACAGTCTTCACCTGTTTCTGTCAAATATAAGAAAATGAGACTTGTGCCATTTAATACTTATCATTTTGCCTGTTCTCTTATGTTTTCTTAGACTTGGCCCATCTTATTTATGTCATCTGCCTGGTCTCTGTAAAGCACTTAAATTAACAACCTGTGTTGCAAGTCTCAGTATTTACAATTTCTGTAAATTTATACATCCATGCAAAACTAGTATACAAATGTTTATAGGAGAATTATTCATAATAGCCAAAAAGTGGAAATAACCTAACTATCCTTAAACTGATAAATAGATAAAATGTGATATATCCATTACAATGGAATATTATTTTAAAAAATAAATACATTAAAAATAAAAATAAAAAGGAATGAAGTCTGATTTGTGCTACAACATGGATTGAACCTTGAAAACATTGTCCAGAGTGAAAGAAGTCAATCACAGAAGACCATACATTTGTATTCTTCAGCTTATATGAAATGTCCAGAATAGGTAACTCTATAGAGACAGAAAGTAGATTAGTAGTTGCTGTAGGGTAGAGTGGTAAAT
Organism: Anoura caudifer; assembly: GCA_004027475.1. Taxonomy (NCBI): domain Eukaryota; kingdom Metazoa; phylum Chordata; class Mammalia; order Chiroptera; family Phyllostomidae; genus Anoura; species Anoura caudifer. Next base: position 20,486 of record PVKU01009300.1, read on the forward strand.
CAGAGATTGACTGCTAATGAGGATAAAGTTTCTTCTGAGGAGGGACCAGAGTGTTCTAAAAATAGGTTGTGGCAAAAAAATAGATGTTGCAAAACCTGTGAGCTGAATTGTACACTTCAAACAAGTTAAATGGTATTTGAGTTGTATTTCAATAAAATTGTTTTTTAAGAACTTCTATTAATAGTCAAGAAAAAGTTATCAAAAGATTGGTGAATTTTCCTATGCCATATCATTATCCAATCTGAAGTCAAGCACAATCCCAGCAGTAGCCCTACAAAGAAAGAATTGCTTTTCCTTTAAATTTACCCTCCATTAAAACAACTAAGCTTGCGGATTCATGATGCCCTATGCCAAAGTTTGCTCTCTCAGGTCAGCTTTTGCTTTGTCGTGCCTTTTCAGCGTGATTCAGAGGCTGTTGACTCTAGTGACATAAATTTGTGTTGTTTGAAAAGTGAGCATTTTAGAGGCCCACTGGAAGTATTATGAAGAATTCCAGACTAGTTATATGCTTAGTAATGGAGCTTTAATAATGGGGGAAAAAACCTAACCTGACATCTTGGAATTTTCTATTAGAAGACGTAGATCAGGAGAATAATATTGGGGGGGCGATTTTTTTTTACACGTCCTGAGATTACATAGAGGCTCCCTCAACTCACCTTTCAAACAAACCATCTCAAGTGTACCCTTTCCATTCTGTGATTTTTAAAGGATTTCCAAGTGTTGTTAATATACAATATCAGACCCAGAAGGGGATTTTATAAGTTGTCTAGTTTAACTCTTGATTTTTACAGATGTCCATTTTGCCAGTAATACTGAAATAACTTAGTTTGTCATTATTTCTGAGGTAAATGTAATAGATTACTAAGAGTAGTGCTAAAATGATAAATTGGAAGTGTAGTAGGAAATTTTGTTCATGTTAATTATTAGTGAAACCTGAATTTTAGAAATTTAATGCATTTGTTTCATTTCCCTAGAGTCAGAGTAAGATAAAAAATGGTCATATTATATGTAAACTGTTTTAATTTCCTTGATAGATTTCCATTTATAAAAAGTAGTATCCCTATTCTAACCCATATTTAGTTAGTTTTGGTATTAACTGGAACTTTCTAAACATTTGTAGGAGATATATTTGAGTAGCAAAATTTTAAAACAAGGTGTTTTGCTGAATAGAAGGGAAAGAGGTTGGTCCCACACAACTAGAGTTGATGAGGATAGAAAAAGTCAAATGAGAAATAAAAGCATGCATATGGATGGATCAATGATTATGTTAAAGATGAAATGCATATAGTATTAGGATTTTCTTTTTTTGTTTGATCAGTATTATTAAGGTATAATTTATATATACCAAAATTTGCCATTGTAAAATTCAGCGAGTTTTGAAAAATGTAGGCAATTGTATAATAACCTCCATAATCAAGATTTGGGATAACTATCTCCAAAAGTTCCCTTGTGTTTATTGAAGTCACTTCCCTCTCCCCACTTCCTGGAACTATTCATTTGCTTTCTGTTGGTATGGTTTTTCCTGTAAATTTCATGTAAATGGAAGTCATGCAGTACGTAAGTTTTTTTTATATCTGCCCTTTTTCACTTAGCATAATAATTTTGAGATTCAACCATGTTGTTGTGTGTATCAGTAATATCTTTTTATTGATGAATAGGGTTCTCTTGTGTGGATATGCCACTTTTTTTCCCATTAATTTCCGGGTAATGGACGTTTGAATTGTTTCCAGTTTTCAGCAATTAGGAATAAAGTTGTTATTAATATTTATGTATAAGTCTTTTCATTTCTCTTCTATAATTAACCAGAGAGGGGATTGCTGAGTTGTAAGATAAATATGTATGCTAAACTTTAAAAGAAGCTTGCCAAATTGTTTTCCAAAGTGTTTATACCATTTGTCCATTCCCACCAGCAATGTGTGAAAGTTGCAGTTGTTCCACTTACTTGTTATGGTCAGTCTTTTTCATTTTAGCTTTTTAGTGGGTGTATAATCATATCTCACTGTGGTTTTAAATTTGCATTACCCTAATGACTAATTATATTGAATATCTTCATCTCTGTAACAGTGATATACAGTAATTCGATCTAATCCATAGTTGATGCTTGTGTATGTCACTTGTTGCAATGATGTCCTTTATAAGCTTTTCCTTTTCCCGATCCAGTCCAGGAACACACTTGGGGTTTAGCTATCTTGCGTCCTTGGTTTCTTTTCATTCGCAACAAAAAGTTCAGGGGTTTTTTTGTTTGTTTTTTGTCTTTCTTGGACCTCCACTTAAAAAAAACCGCAAACTATAGGCTTATTATTTTTCAGAGTGTCTTTCTGTTTGAGAAATGCTTTATCTTTGTTTCCTTATGATTAGTTTCAGGTTATGAATTTTTGGCAAAAACATCACAAAAATGCTGCTATGTCTTTCTCAGTGGCTTTATATCAAGAGGCATACTGTATGAATATCAGTGATGACTTTATGTGTTGCCCAAGACATTTTTTGCTGATCCTTATATGAAGAATTTGCCTGTTTCCTTCATAGTTTTGTCTTTGGGGTTTAGATTTATGATTCAAAGTAGTTTTTGAGTGTGATCTAAGATAAGGATTGAGGTTAATTTTCCCCCCTTTTTCTCTAGTTACTTTCCTTATTTTTCTGTTTTCTATGTCTTTGACTCTGCACTTTGTTTTTCTACTTTCTTTGAAATTTAATTCTTCCTTTTCTAGCTTAAGGTGAAAACTCAGATCAATGACTTTAGACCTTTCTTTTCATATAAGTATTTAAAGCTATAAATTTCTCTCTAAGTATTGCTGTAGTGCATACTATGAATTTTGATGTATAATCTTTTATTATCATATTATCAGTTCAAAATATTTTCTAATACTCTGTATAATTTCTGTTTAGATCCATAGATTATTTAGAAGTATGATTTAGAAATATTTTGGACATTTATAGATATGTTTCTGCTGTTGATTTCTGATTTAATTATGTATGTGATTAGCAAACATACTCTTTCATATTTTACTGTTTTGAAATATTGAATATTTGAGACTTATTTTGAGAGCTTGTGAGTGTGTTGGTGTTCCATGTGTACTTGAAAAGAATAAATATTCTGCCATCTTTGGGTATAGAATTCTTCAGATACCAATCAAGTCAAAGTAATGTAGTTTATTTCTTCTTTATCCGTACTGGTTTTTATCTACTTGTTCTATCATTAAGGAGAGAGGAGTGTTGAAATCTCCATCTATAATTGTCGCCTTAGTTGTTCCGCCTTTTAGTTCTGTCAAGTTTTGCTTCATGTACTTCAAAGTTCTGTTCTTATATATGAGTATGACTTCCTGGTGTATTGATCCTGTCATTATGAAGTATCCATTTTTATTTTTTGTAATACTCCTTTTCTTGAAGCCTATTTTGTCTAACATTAATGTTGCTACCCTAACTTTCTTAAGCTTACTGATACATGTTTTCTTCTTGCTTTTCACTATAGACATAGCTTATCTATGTCTTTATATCTAATAGTATCATTACTATCATTGCTATCATGTGGGTCAGTTTCGAAGACTGACTAGCTGCTTACAGATCAAATGAAATAGCATGGGAAAGTACCTTGTGAAGTGTAAAGAAAGCGCCATGAGATTATAAGCTATGTCAGATAATTATATGCAGCTGCATCTATTAGGCTGGCTTTTTCAAATTTCATTTTGAAAGTACAATATCTTTGGGTGTGTGTGCATTTTTAAGAAATGAATATTTTGAATTGCCAAAACAATAATATAAGTCATAGCAGTATGTTTATAATAAATTCCTTCCTGTGTTCTTATTAATATTTTGTCTGATTTTTCCTTTTTTAGGAACTAAAGAGATTTCAGAACTTTGTGAAATACTGTCCTCCTTTTGATATTGTCATCGATGGGCTCAACGTTGCCAAAATGTTTCCTAAAGCTCGTGAGTCTCAAGTTGTAAGTACAGGTTTTATTTTGTTATTTCAAATCTCTAGAAAATATACAGTGCACCCATTTGTGATCTTCCTTGGAACTCATAGCTCCCCATTTTTCCTTCCTCTGAAATAAGGTACTATGGCACCTTTAACAGTGAGTGGCTCTTACAGGCTGGGCAAGAACGAGAGACTAAAAAGTTCATTTTTTAAGAGTAAAAGCTAGAAGTAGTGGTAGATGCGTATGATTTCCCTGGTTGATAGTTTGTTCTTTGTCCATTTGCTAAAATCTGCTAGAATCTTTCAAAATGTGCATATTTTCCTTCTATGACACCAGGGGACATGTAACCCTTAGCTAACTTTTTTCTACGCCTCTACTCTCTGTTTGGTATTACTCTATCATTTCCCTGTAGGTCACATTCCTCCCTCTATTTGAAAATTATCAGCATGTACTATCAAGAAATATAATCATTTACTACTCACATTTGTTTTTTCAAACATAGTATGTTTGTAAATTAACCTAAGCAGGTTTTTGTAAGGTAATCATTTGTTCAATCAATTTATAAATGTTGTAGTGTTTCTAAAAGGCATATCATGATTTTTTATAGCAATAGTGAGCAATTATTTTAATTTTCATTTTACAGTTTAGAAAATAAGAATAAATTGAGACTAATTTTGTATAGTAACTTCTTAGAAAGCAGTCAAGACATCAAAATTCGGTTGTAGAGAACTCCAGGGTTTCAGGCTTGTAGCTGTTATAGCTGGCAATCTACAGCCATTCACCTGTAGTTAAACTGTTGTTTCCTTAAAACTGCTGCCAACTTAAAAGCTTTTTCTCAGAGATTCTACTACTCCAGTTTTGTCATTTGTACTCAGAAAAGCTCACAAGTACTAACAAAAGACAGGGTTGATTTACAGAAATTTCTTTATATGCCTTTTCTTTATGTTTATGCATACTTTTTTATGGTCATGTAATATGTACTTTTTAATCCTTTATTTTTAAAAAAAAGCAAGTGGAAAATGTTTTTGTCTCTTAGGTACTTGAAAAGGGATCTTTGAGGCAGCAATATTGACAAAAGCAAAGCCAAAAAAGGAATTGTGAAATTATCACTAATGCTTGGTAGAGCTCATAATCAGTGGGGCTCATTCTAAGAAGTTCCTCATCTCATCTAGTCTGCTAAATAGACACATATCATTATGATGAAATTGAAATGCCAAAATCTCCATGTCCTAATCTGTAACCCAGGGAGAAATAGAAAGTGTCACATTTGTTTATCTTTTATTTGACTTTCAACTTGGGCACACAAAGCACTGAAAATTGGCTTGCCAGAAATGTATAGCCCGAATTGGGCTAACTTTTGGTGGGGGAAAGTAAAATGTTGAAAATGATGTAGTGATATTATGGAAGGAAAGTTGCACAATTTTGAAAGATTCTAGCAGATTTTGGCAAAGAGACAAAGAACAAAATATCAACCAGGGAAATCATAGGCATTTACCACTACTTTTAGCTTTTACTCCTAAAGAATTTTATGCTGGCAATAGTTCATGTGACAAAAATGTGATCATCATTACCCAACTCTTTAGAGCACTGCTATATATTTTTTAAGATTTAATTTATTTTTAGAGAGAGGGGAATGGAGGGAGAGAAACATCAGTGTGATAGAGAAACATCAAATCAGTTGCCTCTCACATGCCCCCAACTGGGGACCTGGCCCACAACCCAGGTGTGTGGCCTGACAGGGAGTAGAACCAGTGACCTCTTGGTTCGCAGGGTGACACTGAGCCCACTGAGCCACACCCACCAGGACTAGGGCGCTGCTGTCTCATGGCAGTGCACTGAGGTTATATTTGGGAAACCTTAATTCAGACTCAGGTTACAGACACCACCTGGGAAAGAAAGGATGAAATAAACATCCTTCTAAAGTTTTTTCTCAAATCCCTATAGCTAGAGATTTGTAAAAATAACAATAAATAATAAGAAAGACATATTGTATTTTCCGTAGGCTCCTCCTTTTTAAAAATTTTTGGATAAATCTAAGGTCCTTTGTGGCTTAGTTTCATTTTTTAACACTTTCCAGGTTGTTAGAAGTGGCATCCCACTTTTTCTATTAGTCTTTTAAACAGCATCTTCATTTAGAAGTTAAGAATGGGGATTTTGGAGCAGACCCTTTGAATTCCAGTACTGGATATGCCACTTAATAGCTTTAGTAGTTTGAGCAAGTTACCCTCTTTGTGCCTTAATTTAAAGTAATAACCATAATTCCTGCTTTCAACAGACCCTTGTTGGGCAATTTTTTTCCTGCTCTGACTGGTGTGAGTCAGTGGGCTGGGCGTCATCCACAAAGTGAAAAGTTACTGGTATGATTCCCAGTCAGGGCTCATGTCTGGGTTGCAGGCCAGATTGAAGAACAGCAAGCTTAGTATGGCTCCACTTATGTTAAAAACTAAACAAAGAATTACCAACATAGAAACGTTAGATAAATTTGTATATGTCCAGAAAATCTCTCAAAGTTATAGACATTTTAAGTGAAAACTTAACAATAGTTAACTTTGGGAGTTGCTGGGGACATGCCAGAGGCAACTGATTGGTGTTTCTCTCTGTCCCTTTCTCCCTCCCTTACACTCTCTCTAAAAATAAATAAATAATATCTTTTGAGAAACAGACTTTTTTCCTGTCATGTCAATCATGTCAATGTAGTGAAAAGAAAATGCAAAGCTTCGCCTTAGTATTAGACTCAAAATAGGTCAGGTACTCAATACTTGATTGAGAATTAAAGCCAGTACCATCAAAACCTTAAGAGAACATTTAAATATGATAATTTAAGAAATTTTATTTTCTTCTGGTTATAAAAATGATGCATGATTGCTGATTATAAAGTTAATGATTATAAAAGTTATACAGGTAATTGTAGAAAATTTGGAAATTACAGAAGAGAAAATCATACGTAATTCTACCATTTAGCAATAATCAGTCAATGTTTTATTTATTTCCTTGATGTATTTTTCTATTTTTATTACCTAATTTGAGCTCCAAATGTGGAAATAGTTGTATGTCCACATTTTAACTTATACCTGTTAAAAATTATAGAAATGAAATTATAAAAGGATAAAAGAGAGTATGGGCCTCTTTTATATTTGAGATAGGAAGGGCCTTTGAAACACACATAAAATTCAAGGTCCCTAATTGGAAGAATAGAGAAATTTCCTAGATGTTAAAAAATACTATAAGCACTGTTAAAAGACAACAACAAACTAAAAACATTTTTTACGAAGCATAGAACAAAGGGCTGATTTCTTAACTGTTCCAAAGACTCTTACAAGCCTATGAGAAAAAGGTGAACCATGCAAAGATAAGTGGTTTAACCTTATTTTCATATTTACAGGTATGCAAATTAAAATACTTATATTTCAGATTGGCAGAGATATAAAAGTTGCTAGTATCCAGTATTTTGAATGTTTTGGAGAGGTGGGGAGGAGGGCATTAGTACAGTATTTTTGGAGGGTGATTTGGCAATAACTTTGAATGCCTAAAATGTTGAAATTCTACTTGTAGGAACTGATATATCCACACTAGTACATTAAGTTAAATATCCAAGTAGGTTAGTTATAGCGTTGTTTGTAAGCAGAAAATCCTAAACAACTTAAATATCTATCATGCCAGGACCCAGTATATATTAAGATATTCATTTAAATGAATGAAGTGGATCTGTATGTGCTGATATAGAACAAAAGCCAAAATAAATGTAAGAAACAGGTTGAAGAACAGCAAGCTTAGTATGGCTCCACTTATATTAAAAACTCAACAAAGGATTACCAACATAGAAATGTGTGTTAGATAGGTTTGTATATGTCTAGAAAGTCTCTGAAAGTTACATACATGTGAAAACTTAACAATAGTTAACTTTGGGAGTTGGGGATAGAATACAGAATGGGGCGAAAAGTAGGTTTACAGTAGTGAGTATGCGAAACACAGTTTATTTTTGTATTATTATTAATGATTATTGTATTAGTGTCCATACAAACAACTGTAGACCTACTTTTGTCCCCTCCCACCTCGTATAAGAGAATGAGAGGATTTCAGTTTTGTTTTGTTTTAACAATAAGTATATATTACTTTAAAATAAGAAATAAATCCACGTCAGGAAAAGGAGAAAATAAAGAGGCATTCTTGGTAAATATTCTGAAATAAGTATAATACTCTGTCTTAAGCATGTACCACAATTTTTAAATCATTTCCCTGTTCATGAGCACATTCAGTTGTTTACCATTCTTCACTGTGGTGAATAATGCTTGGGAGAAGATATCTGTGAATGTTTAGATGATTTCTTTAGAATAGATTCCCAGAAATAGAACTCTTGAGTCAAAGGGCATGGATATTTGTAAAGGTCTCACTACATGTTGCCAAATTGCTTACCCAAATTATTGTAGCCATTTATACTCCTACCAACAGTGTATAAAAGTGACCAATAGGACACTTTTCTTCAAGGTCTCTTCTTAAGTGATTGTTTCAACTATTTAGTTACATTTGTGCCATGAATCTGCTAAGTGAAAAGAGCTGGGCAGTTTTGCCCTCCATTTTTCAGGTCAGACATTTTTAATAAACTGTAAACCAAGTTAAAATAGTTCAGGAAGGAAATAGTCTTGACTATCTTATTTGTCTTCTTTATCTCTCTCAATACAGTTGCCTATAAGCATAGATAAAGGAAAGATTAGAAATCCTAATTCTGAGTCTTGAGTTTTTTCATGTTTGTGCGAAGAAGTTTCCAAATTGCCAGATACACAGATAAGTTTTGTTCTTCCCATAAACTCTGCATAATATATTACAAATTCTTTTTGGTCCTTTTCCATAAATGGTTAATTGTTCTCTGTAAGCTCATAAGTGAGAAAAGACCACTTTTACATTTGTTTGATAGTAGTACGATGACCACGTGGCTTGATCTCAGAGCCTACATGGCAGGGGTGACAGAGATTAAGGAGCTAAAAGTAACTTCTGGGTGTGAGTTTATTTTACTCTCTCAACTTTCATATGCATCTTATATTTATTTATAGATAGATACAGATAACTATTTAAATCTGTCAGCTCCCATGTAGAGTTGAGACTTACTGGTGGCTGTCAGTGCCTGGGCATGGGCAAGTTTAGCTACGCACACCACGTAGTCTGTTCATCCATGTGTCACCTCACTTGAGTTAGTTGTACTGGCAGGTCCACACACCGTTTAATTTTAACCCTAATCTTAACTTTAAAATTTTGCTGAAGATTTTCTAACAATGTAGTAACAGGGAGTGGTAATTGACACATTTCTCTAGACTAAAGAACAGAATTTTAAAGCAAGAAGAAGTTGTTACAACTTTTGTTTTTTATTTTTTGCATTTTGAAAAGCTTTCACTCAGACTGCAAACTTCTGTCTGCCAAAAGCTTCCCATAGACATTCAAGCTGATTAATTTATAGAATGGTTTAATTCATTGAAAGAATAAGCAATAATCAAGTATGAAATACAGGTAGAGCCCCAGTATTCTTCAGTCTGCCTTTGGTGTTGGTCCTAAAAGTGATTAAAGAAAATCAAGATGAAGAACACAGGTTCTTAGAGGAGAGGCTGTGACACGTCACCATGAGGCTGCAGAGAGCTGCTGCGGCTAAAAGTGAATCGGAAGAGCCTTTAAAAACTCAGATATGAAGGTTTATATTTGAATGTTACTTGTGGTTCTGAAAAAAGAATAGGGTATGGACTATATGGATTAATACATGATTTTGTTGGTTACCGGAAAAGATTTTTTTGTATTTTGCTTAAAAACTATTACTAAATCAGTGGTTAATTTTCTGATTTCTGATGTTCATACAAGCACAGATATACTAAATGGAATTGGAGATAGTAAAGTCCCTGACTAGATTTTATTTTTGACATAATTTAGTGTCTTGACCAAGTCATATATCTCAATTCTATAGTGTCTACACTAGTTTTATTTTCCTTTTATTGAGATCTAATTTATAAACCATATATTCACTCTTTTTAAATGTACAGTACATTGGATTTTAGTATACTCACAAAGTTTTTCAGCTGGAATTTATTTAATTACAGAACATTTTCATTCCCCCCAAAGTATCCCCAAGCTCATTAGCAGTTATTCCCAACTCCTTCTTCCCCTTAGTCCTTGGCAACCACTGATCCCCTTTCTGTCTTTATGGATTTGCCTGTTCTGGACAGTTCATATTTTCACTTAGCATAAAGCATGTATTAGTACTTCATTTCTTTTTATTGCTGAATAATATTATATGGATATATCACATTTTATTAATTCATTAGTTTATGGACATTTGGATTATTTTTACTTTTGGTTATTAAGAATAATGCTACAGTGAACATCTCATATACAAGCTTTTGTATGGACATGTTTTTAATTCTCTTGGGTATACATACAATACCTAGGTGTGGAATTACTAGGTCACATAGTAACTCTCTGTTTAACCTTTTAGAGGATCTGGCAAATTTCCAAAGCACCTGTACCATTTTATTTTTTTCCTTTTCATTGAAGTTATTGGGATGATACCACACTAATATGCATTCCGCCTAACAGAGCATGAGGGTTCCCTTTTCTCCACATCTTCACCGATACTTGCTGTTTGTTGATTTATTGATGATGGCCATTCTCACAAGTGGGAGGTGGTACTTTGTTGTGGTTTTAACATTACTGACGTTGAGCATCTTTTCATATGTCTGTTGGCCATCTGTATATCCTCTTTTTTTATTGAATTTATTAAGGTGACATTGGTTTGTAAAACTATACAGGTTTCAAGTGTACAACTCAATAAAACATCATCCACACGTTGAATCATGTGCCTGTTGCCCCACGCAGTCTCTTTCTGTCCCCATTTTCTTCCCTTTGCCCGTGTTCGCCTACATCTGCCTTTCCCTCTGGCTGTTGCCACTCTGTTGCCTGTGCCTTTGTGTCATATATATATATGCTTTTTTTTTTGTTTAATGCCTTCTCCTTCTTTCATCTAGTCCTCCAATACCTCCCCTCTGACATCTCTCAGTCAGTTCCCTGTGTCCATGCCTCTGTTTCTATTTTGTTTGTCAGTTTATTTTGTTCATTAGATTCTGTAGATAAGTCTGATCATACAGTATTTGTCTTTCTCTAACTGGCTTATTTCAATTGGCATCATAGTCTTCAGGTCCATCCATGCTGTTCCAAAAGGTAAAATTTCCTTTATTTTTTATGACCGAGGAGTATCCCATTGTGTAAATGTACCACAGTTTTTTTTATCCACTCATCTACTTTTGGGCACTTGGGCTGTTTACAGAGCTTGACTATTGTAAATAATGCTGCAGTGAATATAGGGGTGCATATATTTTTTAAATTAGTGTTTCGGGTTTGTTAGAATCTATTCCCAGAAGTGGGATCACTGAGTCAAAAGGCAGATCCATTTTTAATTTTTTGAGGAAACTCCATACTGTTTTCCACAGTGGCTGCAGGAGTATGCATTCCCACCAACAGTGTATGAGGGTTCCCTTTTCTCTGCATCCTTGCCAGCACTTGTTTGTTGATTTACTGATGATAGCCATAGTGACAGATATGAGATGATATCTCATTGTGGTTCTTACTTACATCTCTTTGATGATTAGTGATGTTCAACATTTTTTCATATATCTGTTAGCCGTTGGTATGTCCTCTTTGGAGGGGAAGTGTCTATTCAGGTCCTTTGCCCATTCTTTAACTAGTTTATTTGTCTTCCTGGTGTTGAGCTGTATAAGTTCTTTATGTATTTTGGAAATAAGGTCAGATGTATCATTGGCAAACATGTTCTTCCGTACAGTGGATTGCCTTTTCATTTTTTTGATGTTTTTTTTCCGCTGTGCAAAAGCTTCTTACTTTATGTAGTCCCATTTGTTTATTTTTTCCTTTGTTTCCCTTTCCCAAGAAGATATATTGGCAAAAAAATTGCCGCAAGAGATGTCTAAGGATTTACAGCCTATGTTTTCTTCTATGATTTTTATTGTTTCATGACTTACATTTAAGTCTTTTATCCATTTTGAGTTTATTCTTGTGTATGTTGTAAGTTGGTGGTCTAGTTTCATTTTTTTACATATGTCTGTACAATTTTCCCAACAGCATTTATTGAAGAAATTATCTTTACTTCACTATATGCTCTTGCCTCCTTTGTCAAATATTAATTGAACATAAAAGCATATGTTTATCTTTGTGCTCCCTGTTCTATTCCATTGGTCTGTATGTCTGTATTTATGCCAGTACCAGTCTCTCTCTTTTGATTACAGTGGCCTAGTAGCCTTGTAGTATAGTTTAATATAAGGTATTGTGATGCCTGAAACTTTGTTCTTCTTTCTGAAGATTGCCAAGGCCCTATGGGGTCTTTTTTGGTTCCATATAAATTTTTGGAATATTTGTTCTAGAGTTGTGAGATACATCATTGAATCTTGGTAGGAATTGTGTTGAATCTATAGATTGCTTTGGGTGGTATGGACATTTTAATGATGTTAATTCTAATCCATGGGCACAGCATGTGCTTCCACTTATTTGTATCTTCCTCAGTTTCTTTCTTCAGTATCTATAATTTTCTGACTATAGCTTTTACATCCTTGTTTAAATCTATTCCTCAGTACCTTTCTTTTTATTGTTGTTGTAGTAGTAAATGGGATTGTTTTCTTAATTTTGCTTTCTGAGAGTTCATTATTGTGTGTATAAGAATGCCACCAATTTCTGAATATTAATTTTGTATCCTGATACTTTTCCAAATTGATTTATTAGATCTAGTAGTTTTCTGGTGGAGTCTTTAGGGTTTTTAATGTTCAATATCTTGCCATCTGCAAATAATGACAGTTTTGCTTCTTCCTTTCCAATTTGTAAGTCTTTTTAGTTCTTCTTTTTGTCTGATTGCTGTGGTGAGGACTTCCAGTACTATGTTAAATAAAAGTGGTGAAAGCAGACTTCCCTGTCTTGTTCCTGATCTTAACAAAAATGCTTTTTTTAATCCTCACCCAAGGATATGTTTATTGATTTTTATTGATTTTAGAGGAGGTGGGCGGGGAGAGATGTGAAGAGAAACATTAATGGATTATCTCCCTTATGTACCCCAACTGGGGATTGAACCCCCAACATAGGTATGTTCCCTAACCAGGGATAAAACCTGAAACCCTTTGGTGCATGGAATGACACTCCAACCAGCTGAGAGCCACCCACCCAGAGCAGGAAATGCTTTTATTTTTTGCACACTGAGTGATATTGGCTGTGAGTTTGTCATATATGGCCTTTATTATTTGAGGTATGATCCCTCTATTCCCACTTTGCTGGGAGTTTTTATCATAACTGAGTGCTGAATTTTATCAAATGTTTTTGTGCATCTGTTAATACAATTATGTGGTTTTTATCCTTCATTTTGTTTATGTGGTGTATCACATTTATTGATTTGTGGATATCGTACTAACCTTGCATCCCAGGAATAAATCTGACTTGATCATGGTATATGATCTTTTTAATGTATTGCTGGATCTGGTTTGCTAATATTTGTTGAGGATTTTAGCAACTATATTCATCAGGGATATTGATCTATAGTTTTCTTTCTTTGTAGTATCTTTATCTGGTTTTGGAATTAGGATAGTGCTGGCTTGTGAAAAGAGCTTGGGAGTCCTCCCTTCTCTTGAATTTTTTGGAATATTTTGAAAAGATAGGTATGTGTTCTTCTTTGAATGTTTGGTAAAATTCACCTGTGAAGCCATCCAGTTCTGGACTTCAGTTTGCTGGGAGGTTTTTTTTTGTTTTGTTTTGTTTTTTATTACTGCTTCAATTTCACTAGTTGTAATTGATTTATTCAAGTTTTCTTATTCTTTTCTGATTTAGTTTTGGAAGATTATATGTTTCTAGGAATTTCCATTTCACCTGGGTTGTCCAATTTGTTGGCATGTAGCTGTTCATAGTATTTTCTTATAATCCTTTGTATTTCTGTGTTGTCAGTTGTTACCTCCTCTTTTATTTCTGATTTTATTTATTTGGGTCCTCTCTCTTTTTTTTTTTTCTTGATGAGTCTGGTTAAAGGTTTGTCAATGTTGTTTATCTTTTTGAAGAACCAGCTCTGGGTTTCATTGATCCTTTTTTTTCCTATGTTATTTATTTCTGCTCTGATTGTTATTATTTTCTTCCTTCTACTCTGTGCCTTGTTGTTCTTTTTCTAGTTCTTTTAGGCGTAAGATTAGATCGTTTATTTGAGATTTTTCTTGCTTCTTGGGGTGCGCCCGTAATGCAGTGAACTTCACTCTCATGACTGCTTTTGCTGTGCCCATAGATTTCCAGTTGTTGTGTGTTCATTTTCATTTGTTTCCTGATAACTTTTGATTTCCTCCTTGACCTCATTGTTAACCTATGCATTGTTTAATTACATGTTATTTAGCTTCCATGTGTTTGAATGTTTTTCATTGTTTTTTGTATTGTAATTGATTTCTAGTTTCATACCACTGTGGTCCAAGAAGATGCTTGATATGATTTCAGTCTTCTTAAATGCATTAAGACTTGTTTTATGTTCTAACATGTAGTCTCTCTTATGGAATGTTCTGTGTGCATTTGAGAAGAATGTGTATTCTGCCGATTTAGGATGAAATAGTCTATAAATATAAATATCAATTAAATCCATCTTATCCAGTGTGTGGTTTATGGTCACTGTTTGCCTTGTTGACTTGTTTTGTCTGAAAGACAAAAAATGGAATATTTTTTCCTTCCCTTCACTTTCAGACTGTGTGTATCTTTTATTTGAGATGGGTCTCTTGTAGACTACATGTATATGAATCATATTTTCATATCCATTCAGCTACCCTGTGTCTTTTGAATGGGGCATTTAATCCATTTACACCTAGGTTATTATTGATAAGTACTTATTTATTGCCATTTTATTCTTTATCCCTATGTTCCTTATTTTATTTATTTTTTTTTCCTTCTTCTTAAAGCAGGCCCTTTAATAATTCTCGCTATACAGTATGATAGTTAATGAACTCCTTTAGGGTTTTTGTTGTTGTTTTTTGTTTGTTTGTTTGTTTTGTCTGGGAAGCTCTTTATTTTGCCTTCGATTTTAAATAATAGCCTTGCTGGATAGAGTTGTCTTGGTTGTAGGTCTTTGCTTTTAATTACTTTGAATATTTCATGCCAATCCATTCTGGTCTAAAATGCTTCTGTTGCAAAATCAGCTGACAGCCTTATTGGAGCTCCCTTGTAGGGAGCTTTCAAGGAAGCTCTCCCTTGCTGCTTTTAAGATTCTCTCTTTGTCTTTAATGTTTACCATTTTAATTATGATGTGTCTTGGTGTGGGCCTCTTTGGGTCCATCTTGCTGGGGACACTCTGCACTTCCTGGACTTGTGTGTCTTTCTCCTGCACCAGGTTAGGGAAGCTTTCGGTCATTATTTCTTTTCATTACTATTTTATTGATTGATTGATTTTTAGAGAAAGAGAGTAAGGAGGGGAGAGAGAGACACATACAAAGAGAGACAAAGAAAGAAATATCGATTTGTCATTTCACTTTTTTATGCATAATACATTGGTTGATTTTTGTATGTGCCCTGATCGGAGTTTGAACCTGCAGCCCTGGTGAGTAAGGATGACACTCCAGCCAACTGAACTACCCAGCCAGGGCCAATTATTTCTTCAAATACATTATCAATCCCTTGTTCTCTGTCTTCTTCTGGTACCCCTAGGATGAATATATTTTTACACCTCATATTGTCTCAAAGGTCTCTTAAACTATCTTCATTTTAAATTTTTTTTTCATTTTTTGCTCTAATTGGGTGGGTTTTTTCTTACCTTGTTTTCCAAATCACTGATTTGATCCTCTGCTCTATCCAACCTGTTTATTCCCTCCAGTGTATTATTCATTTCAAATACTATAGTCTTCATTTCTGACTGGTCCTTTTTTGTGGTTTCTGTGGCCTTCATGTTGTTGAGCATCCTTATAATCATTACTATTAACTCTGTATCTGATAAATTGCTTACCACCATTTCATTTAGATCTTTTCTTGAGATTTTTCCTGTTCTTTCATTTGAGGCCTATTTCTTTGTCCTTCCATTTTGGCTGCCTTTTTGTGTTTGTTTCTATGTATTAAATAGATCTGCTATGACTCCCAGTCTTCATGGAGTGGCCTTAGGTAGTAGGTATCTTGTGGGGTCCAGTGATACAGTCGTCTCAATCACCTGTGCTGGGTACTCCAGGTATGCTTCTTATGTGGGTTATGTGGGCCCTCTTGTTGTCATTGAGTCTTGATTTTATTGGCCCATTTGTGCATGGGATCCACCCTTAGGCTGGCCGTGAGACTCACCCCTGACCATGGTGTATGAGCTGCTGGGCAGGAGCTGACCACATGAAACAGAATTTGCCTCAGCAGGAGTTGGTGCCTGCAGAGATCTCCCTTTGGATATGCTGCTTGTGAACCTTATTGGATCCTGCTCTGATGTTGTCTTAAGCTGGTCACTGGATGTATCGGTTCTGGGCCTCTTGGAAAGGACTCTAGTGCAGACCAATGTAAGATGCTGCCTGTTACCGGCCCTCAACAACCTGTTTGGAGCAGTCTTGATATGGCTTCTTCTATAAATCCTTGGTTATAAGACTTCTCTTCAGCTAGTCTTCAGTTGGTTATTCAGGATGATTGTTCTATAATTTAGTGTAATTTCAGTTTGGTCCTGGGAGGAAGTGGATGTAGCTTCCACATACTCTGCCGCCATCTTGGATCTCTCTAGCTGCACTATTTTATATCCCCATCGACAATCTATGAGAAGAGTTCTAATTTCTGTACATCCTCACCAACACTTGTTATTATCAGTCTTTTTTTATTACAGCCATCCTGGTTGGTATGAAGTAGTATCTCATTGTGGCTTTAATTTGCATTTTCTAATGACACATTAGCGATATTAAGCATCTTTTTGTGTGCTTATTGGCTATTTGTATATCTTCTTTGGAGAAATGTCTATTAAGTCTTCTGCCCCACTTCCAGCCAAGATGGAGGCATAGGGAGATACTCTGTGCCTCCTCACACAACCAAAATCAAGGACAACAAAAATTTAGAAACAAAAAAAAAACAACCACAACTGACAAAATTGAACTGTACAGAAGTCTGACAAGCAAGGAGATAAAATAGACACATTCATCCAGACCAGTAAGAGGGGTGGAGTCGGTGGCTGGCGGAGAGGGGTCGCAGCAGGAAAAAGCTGTGGCTGGCAGACCCTTGATGCTGGGGTGGCAGCCGGCAGACCCAGTGAGACACATAAGGTCAGCTGGCTGACCAAGGTCACACATTTGCATGCAGATAAACCAGGCGAAAATGGGGAGTGAGATAGACCTCGCAACCCAGGGCCCCAGGGCCCCAGTGCCAGGAAATAAAGCTTCAAACAGTGATTGAAAACACCTGTGGGGGTTGAGGTACGGGGAGAGCCTCCCAGCCTCACAGGAGAGTTCGATGGAGAGACCCACAGGGTCCTAGAATGTATGCAAGCCCACCTACCTGGGTGTCAGCACCAGAAGGGCCCAATTTGCTGGGGGGAAGCAACAGAAGGGACTGAAATCTGAGAGAGAGTGGAGCAAGTGCCATTGTTCTCTCTCTGACCCCACCCCCACATACAGTGTCACAGCCCAGGGACGTGGGTTGACCCACCCTGGTGAACACCTAAGGCTCTGCCCCTCGGTGCGTAACAGCCTCGACCAGACCAAAAAGAAAGAAAGAAATGGCCCAAACGGAAGAACAGATCAAAGCCCCAGAGCAAATACATCTAAGTGACTAAGAGATAGCCAACCTATCAGATGCACAGTTCAAAGCACTGGTGATCAGGATGCTCACAGAATTGGTTGATTTTGGTTGCAAATTAGATGAACAAATGAAGGCTACACTAAGTGAAATGAAGGAAAATGCACACGGAACCAACAGTGATGGGAAGAAAATTGGGACTCAAATCAACAGTGTGGACCAGAAGGAAGAAAGAAACAACCGAACAGAAAAGAATGAAGAAACAAGAATTCAAAAAAATGAGGAGAGGCTTAGGAACCTCCAGGACAGCTTTAAACATTCCAACATCCAAATTATAGGGGTACCAGAAGAGGAAGAGGAAGAGCAACAAGTGGAAAACTTATTTGAACAAATAATAAAGGAGAACTTCCCCAACCTGACAAACGAAATAGACTACCAGGAAGTCCAGGAAGCTCAGAGAGTCCCAAAGAAGGTGGACCCCAGGAGGAACACACCAAGGCACATCAGAATTACATTAGCCAAGATTAAAATGGAGAGAATTCTAGAAGCAGCAAAGGATAAAGGCAGAGTCACCTACAAAGGAGTTCCCATCAGACTGTGAGCTGATTTCTCAAAAGAGACCTTCCAGGCAAGAAGGGGCTGGAAAGAAGTATTTGAAGTCTTGAAAGGCAAGGACCAACATCCAAGATTGCTCTGTCCAGCAAAGCTGTCATTTAGAATGGAAGGGAAAATAAAGCACTTCTCAGATAAGGTCAAGTTAAAGGAGTTCATCATCACCAAGCCCTTATTATATGAAATGTTAAAGGGACTTATCTAAGAAAAAGAAGATAAAAAATATGAACAGTAAAAACACAGCAAACTCACAGATATAAACAACCACACCTAAAACAAAAGCAAACTAAGCAAACAAGTAGACCAGGAGCAGAAACACAGAAATGGAGATCACATGGAGGGTTAGCAGCAGGGGAGTGGGAGGAGGAGAGAGGGGGAAAGGTACAGAGAATAAGTAGCATAGATGGTGGGTAGAAAATAGACGGGGGGGGAGCAAGAACAGTGTGAGAAAAGTAGAAGCTAAAGAACTTATGCAACATGGACATGAACTAAAGGGGGGGAACGTGGGTTGGAGGGGGTGTGAAGGGTGGAGGGGAATGAAGGGGGGAAAATGGGACAACTGTAATAGCATAATCAATAAAATATATTTTAAAAAGTCTTCTGCCCATTTTTAAATATGGTTATTTGTCTTTATTATTGAGTTGTAATTATTTATATATTCTGAATACTAGACCTTTATAATATGTATAATTTGGAAGTATTTTCTCCCATTCAGATTGTCTTTTCAGTTTTTTGATGGCAGTCTTTGAAGCACAAAACAATTTTAATTTTTATGAATTCCAATTTATCTATTTTTTTCTTTTGTTGTGTGTCATATTTAAGAAATTATTACCTAATCTAAGGTCATGAAGGTTTATGCCTGTTTTCTTCTAAGAATTTTAGTTTCTGCATGCATAGTGTCTGCATTTTTAGAGTAACAATCTTGAGTAGGTGATAAGCCAGCATAATTTATAGTGTAGTGAGATGCAGATGGGGCTAATCTTGGCCCTTTCTAATTTATTTGTTTAACTTTCTATAAATCTAGGCAAGATAAGACTTGCTACTCACCCTGTAGATGTTTTTTGAATGTAAAATGTATTTTGTCTTAAAAAATAATTTATTTTCAATTTCCCAGAGAAGTTCTGGTTTGTAGTTTTATTTTTAAGAAGTGACTGGCAGATTAATTATAGTCTCCATTTTGAGAAGGACAAAGCATATAATAGGAAATTTCAATATAGATTCAGTTGCTGTTAATATATTAAGCACCTGTTCCATTCCAGAAGCAGTTTTAAAGTATGAGGATATGACTGGAGGCAATAATGGCAGTGCTGGGAACATGATTAGACTAATGGTTACATTATCTAAGCACGAACTTCATAGTATAGTGTACAGCCTGTTGTCTGTTAACAGCGATTCTTGTGTTTGTGTATGTCTCTTTTCTTAAAAATTTACTTGGATCCCTGGCTGGGGTGGCACAGTGGATTGAGTGCTGGCCTGGGAACTGAAAGGTTGCTGGTTCAATTCCCAGTCAGGGCACATGCCTGGGTTGCAAACCAGGTCCCCCAGTTGGCAGTGTGCAAGAGGCAACCGATAGATGTATCTCTTACACATCGATGTTTCTCTTCCTTTGTTTCTCCTTCCCCTCTCTGTCTCTAAAAATAAAAAAAAATAAATCTTTAAAAAACAAATTTACTTGGAATGTTAGAATGGAGAATATTTACCCAGAATAGTTGGGTAAGAATTTTTTTAAATAACTATTGCAAAAATGATTTTGTAACATTCAGTTCTACAGACTGTGTTTTAATTTTGGAGAAACAATGACTAAATTAAAAAGTGTTAGTTATAAACCCTTGTATATTATTAGCCCTTGAATCAGCATTTATAAAGTACTTGGACTACCGGCTGTAAGATACAGTGTTTTGGGTTTTCTTGGATTGGATTTTTCTTTTAATTTAATAAACTTAAGTTTTTAGAGCAGTTTTAGGTTCACGGGTTTCTCTTTATGAACACTGATCCCACAACATGTTATTTGAACTTTTACAAATACTTCTGAGGAAAAGCATTGCATAGATAAGGAGATGTGGAAATTAAATTATATTTACTTTCTTAAGCTAAAGAGAGTAATTGGTACCACTACCCACCTAAGCGCTCAAGCAAAAAAAAAAAAACAAAAAAAAAAAACAAGGATTCTAGCCTCAATTACTCTTGTTCACTTGCCCCATATCCAGTTGACTGACAAATTTTATTGGTCATAATCCCTCAAAACATCCCGTAATCTAATGACTTCTTTCCACCTCCATTACTATCATTTTTCACGTAAACTCCAAGTGGGCTCCTTTCTTTTTCACCCTTGCCTCTGTGAGTTTACATTTCACTTAGAATAAATTCCAAGTTTCTTATCGTGGATTATAGTACCTTTTATCATCTGATCTTTGCTTCTCTTTCAGCCTCATCTGTGATTTTTTTCTCTTTTGTCTTTCACTGAATTACACTAGAATTTTTCCTGTTCTACAAACATACCAAACTCGTTCCTGCCTCAAGATGTTTGTAGTTGCTGCTCCCTCAGCCTTTAATGTTTTTCCTTCTTCCAATGGCTGGATCATTATCAGCACCTCAAATATCTTCCCTGGTTCTTCTGCAGTAACACCATTCTGCTCACCCACCCTCTTCCTGTATTTTCAGTTATCGCAACCTCAGTTACCACTATGTGGATTAAAAATGGCCACACATTCTCTGCAGTTTCTCTCTTCAGGAGAATGGAGTCTATTTCCCCATCTCCCAAATCTCAGCTTGCCTTATGACTTGCTTTGACCAGTGGCATATGGTAGAAATGATATTGTGGGACTTCCAAGCAAGGGCTTAAGAAGCCATGCAGCTGTGCTGTCACTCTTTAGGAACCACCACCTTGTGAATAAGCCCAAGCTAGTCTCCTTGAAGATGACATACCATATGAAGGGTGTGGGGAGCAGCATGCAGAGAGAGGAAGAGAGAAGAGCTTGCAACCATCCTGCCTAAGGCTTTAGATATGCGAGGTCATCCAGGACCAGATAGCCTCCAGGAAGCCTGCCAACTGATTGTGGATCCATGAATGGGCCTAGCCAATACCATGTGGAACAGAATAACAGTCCAGCTGAGTCCAGCCCATAGTATTGTGAGAAAATAAGTGGCCATTTTAACTGAAATTTTGGGGTAGTTTATTACACAGCAATAAATATCTGATGTAATTTTTCATAGCACTTGGTATCTACAATTACCTATACATTTCTTTATTTTCTTTATCTGTCTTCTCCATTGTAAATGCCCTGAAATTAAAGATCTTATGTGTCTTGCTCACTGTTACATCCTCAGCACTGCAAAAAGGGTCTTGAGCATAATATGTGCTCACTAGATACTTAGTGAATGAAAGAATGACAGATGTATATACAGTGAATTATAACCTGTTAGAAATAACATCTGCTTTACAGGGTTAACTCTGAAAGACTAGACTTCTTGAGTTTTACTCTTACTTCACTTGCAGCTATTCTTACTTGCTAGCTATGAGAGTTGGACTAAGTTACTTAACTTCCAGGTGCCTTATGTGAAGATTAAATGGGCTAATCTGTGAAAAGCACTTACTGCAGTTACCTGGCACACAGTTGAATAAACTTAAAAGGAAAAAATAAACCCAGCAACCTTGTGAGTGCATTTAGTTGTCCTTGGTCTTTACATTGCAGAAGAAAAAGCATGGTAGTTTTTTATGATGTGTTTAGTCTTTTAATTTAAATAACTGACGGTTTACTTTTTTAGTTTTTTCGTTTTGGGGTCTCCATTATTTTTGAACTGATGCTTAACATCTAAAGTTGAGTCTTTAAATAAAGGCCAACTTCTCTGTAAAGTAACTAAGTAAAAAATATATCAAGAATATAGAGAAAATAAAAGACTCATTGTATTAGTCAGGATAGGTTAGGTTTTGCTGCAGTAATAAACCTAAAATTTCAGTGGCTTAAAACAAATTATTTCTTTTTCCTGCTATGTGTCCATTCTTGGTCTTATGTGTCATCATCATCCTCATTCTAGGACACAAAATAACTTTCTGAAATACTGCCAGTCACTGTGACAAAGGGAAAGTGGTAAAGTGCACACTGACACATGAAGCTTCTGTTCAGATATGATACCCATTGCTTCTGCTCATCCTTTATTAGCAGCTAACACAAGTTACATAGCTACCCCTGAACTTAGCAGGGTGGGGGAAACAATTCTGCCATGTTTCTGAAAGGAGAAAGATAATTCACGTATTTGAACAACTCTAATAACTACCACACTGAGGTTGGTGATGTCCTGCCGATTACATTAGTCACATGTAGCCCAGGGGCAGAAATGAGTTTCAACATGACAATGCAAAGTATGTTTGCCTGGGTTCTTTTTTCTCAATATTAAATTCCTTCACTGTAGTTTTATGTGGAAAGAGCTGATGCATTGGTTGGTCATTTTTCTAGAATGATCAGGCAGGAATTCTATAGTCTTTGTGACTCATACTTTCACAGCATTCATTGTAAGATGGGTGTTTTGTGGGTTTGTTTTTTTTTAAGCTAGCAAGTCATCGTTAGTAACATGTGATGTGAGATTGCCTTGAGGGGACAGGGACAACATACTAACCTTTCACCCAGAAAACAAAAGGGTATAATGTAGAAAGCTATTTATCATGCATTTTCTCTCTCATTCTCTCCTTCCTCCTCAACTTCCCTCCCTCCAACCTACCCATGACATGATTCAGTCCTAATATTTTTGTCCCTTGTTCCTTTTGCAGTTTGGATTTTCAGTTGTTCATAAGCTCCTCTTGTAGACAGTGTACCTCATTTTAGTTAATCTTGCTAGCTGTTCAAAACTCTGCTCCCTCTTTTTGTAGATAACTGAGAATTGGTTAAAATGGTTTCACGGAATGAAAACTTACATTGTGATTTAAAAGAATTATGGCCAGACACCAGCACTGAAGGCTTTCATTCTTACGGCACGCTTGGGCATTGAATAGAAAGTAGTGTGGTTGAAACACTGCAGAATTTGTTTTGATTGCCATCTTTTAGTTGGTTGTACTACAGTGAGAGGAAAATGCAAGCGTTATTAGCCATTAAAGGTCATTTGCCAGTAGCATTTACTTGGCAGTGAATTTTCATTTTTTCCCTGCCATCCAAGTTATTTTATTTTTTTCCTGATGATTTACATAACCTCTTGTAAATGTTACAATAACATAAAGAACCTAAGGTACAATAAATTGTGCTCAGTGTTTTCGTGTGTATAATTCTGGGAATATTTTTTGCCCAAATTTGTAGAAATTGTGGAGTTTGACACAAACTGTGCTTATGTTTCAATAATGTTTAAGTAGCAAGGAAACTCATAAATACCTTACAGTGTTTGCAATGGCAAATGTTAGCTTAAATATTGAAGAGAAATTTTTATTATACCTTGTTAACTTTTAAATACTCTTCATATAATTGTTCCTCCCGCTCTCTTAAGGGCTGGTTTTAGAGGTCTGGTCTTATTCATTGGGCCTCAAAACTTGGGTGTCATGCTGCTGTATTTCCCTCAAAGAACATACTACCCCCATGTCTGCTCTGAGAACATGTTTGAATAATATTTTTCTGTGTTGAAATCTTGAATTGAAAACTTGTCATTTCTCTCAGTTTATTAAGTTTTGTTGATTACTAGTGGTTGGAAATGACAAGTGATTGGAGATTACTCCTAAACATTTTCTTAATATTAGTCAACTGGTTAACAACAGTTTCTTCCTAATGGAACTTAGAAGTGGTTAATTCTGTGTTTTTAAGGCTAGGAATTATTTGTACAATTATTTCTGATTAAACTCTAATCCAAGAAGGGGCTTCGCTTTTGATGTTTATACAGGTAGATATTTTTACAAGTGCTTATTGCACTTCTTTTTTAAAAACTTCACATTTTTAAAGATAAGAAACTGTAAAACTTAAATATTATAAACTTTACTAATATTTCTAGTGTAGAATTTTGATTTCTCAAACTTGAATGTGCATCAGAATCACCTGGAGGGATTGCTAAACTGGGATTGCTAGCCCACACCCAGAGTTCCTGATTCAGAAGGTGGGGCTGTAATTTACATTTCTGAGAAGCTCCTAGTTAATGCTAATGCTGCTGGTTTGGGGGCCACATTTTGAGAACCACTGTTAAACAAGAACAGCTTCTCAGAAGTGCACTAACACTGCTTTACAAAAACAAGCAATTATTGAAGTCAAACACTCAGAATCATTAGAAGTCTTAGTGATTCTTAGATTGGGAATTTGTTTTTTAAACTAAATATAGGAAATTCATTTTAAGGTACTGAAACTTGGTCCTAAGAATAATGTACTTCTTCCACTTTCAAAATAGAAGTTTGTCATGTTCCCATAACCAACAGTTAGTTATCAAGTAGTTATATTAGCATTACGTTGGTTAAAGTTAAATAGAGTACTACTTTTTAAAAAATATGTCAGCTATCCCAGAGAGAATGTGCTAGTTGGGGAAACCTGAGTCTGAAAGTAATTCCATATATTATGAAACCAATGCAATTACATGTTACTCTCTAGAACACAGGTGGCAAACACAAGGCCCACGGGTGAATCCAGCCCTCCACCTTGTTTTATATGGCCCAGCACCTTGTTTCTACCTGGAGGCAGAGCCGAGCTCCTTGCCCTTAGTTAAGGAGTAGTTACATTTATACAGTCCTAAAATTACATTTGGCCTTTTGAAGGCAACCACGAGGCTGGTGTGGTCCCCGTTAAAAATGAGTTTGACACCCCTGCTCTAGAACAACTGAAATAATCACTCAAATAAGTCGCTGTTAGTATGTATTTGTAAGCCTAAAATTAAAAAAAAAAAAAATCAGTGGAAACCATATACTTGAACTGTGAATCTTAAGGAAGCTAATCAGGTAGCAGCATTTAAGTACTATTTCATTAAGGTTTAGGAAGGGCTAATCTATATACTTATTACATGGTAGGGAGGGGGACAAAGTAGATCTAATCTTTACTCCTTATTTTTAAAAGAGTTACATCTGATTTACTCTAAGTGACTTGGGGAAATAAATAGGCATTAGTGGATGCCAATCAAGGAGTCACTGAAGAACATAAAAACTGGTTCTTGTTTTTCTTTCTTACTCTTCATCTTTCATAATATCATAACTCAGGGAAATCATGTTGCCCTACATCAAGCAATGCCAGACTGAATAGATTTTCTTATCCACCTGCTGTTCTAACCATTCCACCTGCCTGACACATTGTAGGCATTCTGTTTTGTCATATGACTGCTACAGCAGTCTGCACCACTCCAAAGTATTCTCAAGTGTACCAACTGCTAATGAATTCAGTGATCAACTGTCAGATAGGTAGGTTTTTAGTGATGTGATCAAGGGAATAAGTAGAAAGATGAAGGCAAAGTTTCTATAGTGAATTTGGCCTCGTATGTATTTCTTTTCAACTATCCCCAGAAAGTATACTTTACATACTGTTTCATACAAAATTTCCCCAATTGCATTAGTCAGGTGATCCAGTATCTTAGTGCAGCATTGTTAGGAACACAGCGTTTCCAAGCTCCCAAAATCTTAATGGCAAGTTGGTTCTCCTCTTGATGCGTCACTGATAACATTTGTGTGATAACTATTCAGGGGTGTGGTGAGGTTGTCTTTGTGAATCATTATTGTGTGTAACTTGCTTCTATGACAGTATTTTAAAACATACTTCTAAGGAATGTGTTAGGTAGAGGCTACCTATGAAACTATAATACTCACTTTAAACAAAAAAATTTAAAAAATATTTATTAAATCGTTAAGGTAAGCAGCAATTCCAGAGTGAGTAGTAAATTTACTTTAAAATGTTTTTGAATCTATGTAAACTATTCTTACCTAATTTTACTGCAATGGTAGCACCTTATTATTAATTTTTGTATTAACATTTATTTTAAGATAAAAAATTTTTTTCTGTTAAAATAGTTTCTATTGTAGACTTGTCTGGTTTTTCTTACAGTCAAATACAATTAAGATTAGTTGATTCAAATCTTAAGTTTTTATTGCAGTTTTATCTAGACTTTTTTTTTCTAAATAGTATTAGGAAGGCTATATCATATTCACTTCCAAAGTGGATATTCTTTATTTACAGATTTTTTTCTACCCCACTTTGTTCCATAAGAGATATAAAATGGTTGTAATAATATACACAATGCAGAAAATAAAATAAACTATGTTAAAATAAGAAAAGAGCACAAAGGTAAAATTAGCTTAGGAAAAATAAGAGGTTTGAGGTTGGATCACAAAATTTATACCATGAAGTGCTCTATTAATTTGGCTATAAATACCATCAACATACTTTAAGATGAAAACATAATTGCTGAAAGAGTGGGGGTTCATCCTTTTATGCGCCTGCACATCATTACAGAAGTACCCCCATTCCCATTTTGAACACCTCTCTTTACTCAATAGATTCTCAAAGGTGCTGGGATAGGGGCAGGAAGAGTGGGGAGAGAGCAGGAAGTGGAGGAGCCTGAGGAAACCCAATTCTGGCATACCTTTTGAGGAAGTTATTTCCACTATAAGACAGATTAATTTGTAGGAATCATATAATTTATAAGATCAACTGGAAATGAGAAATTTAGGGAAAATACTATTAGTCCTAATGAGGCAGGCGATAGCACGGGAACTGGTTGCCAGGAAACTCCTTTTAGCACTTAGGCAGGATGGATAGCAAACCAAGGCAGGGAGCAGGAGGGAGCCATGTCTCACCCACTAACTCAGCAGTCCTGAGCCTGGTGTTCCAGCATCACAAGAAACACTGTGTTAGCACTGCAGGAGGAAAGTCCTTGAAATTCTATGTATCATTTCCACTATTTGGGAAAGAAAGCCTTGAAACTGTATATCCATCCCAAGGCCTGGAAGAGGAAAGAAGAGGGAGTTCCCAGTGCCCAAAGAAAAAGCCCAGGAAACAACTTTGGTTAATTGCCTCCCTCTGGTCACTATCTGTTTTGTGAGGGAATCTCTAATGCTTACAGAGCCTATAAATAACTTTGGGTAACTGCTTCAACTTTAAGTCTCCTGTCACACATGTTTTACAATAAGATGAACAAATGGAGTCTGGAGTAAGATAAAGATTTGGGCTAACAGACCCCAAACGTACCTAAGTTTGGGTAGTCATGTCCCCCCGGGAAAGTTGGCACCACCTTTACCCGTCAATCAATATGTCACTTCCTCACCCACATCCCACCAACTATACAAGTCCTCAGACAAAGCACATGGGGCTCTTGCCTTTCATCCCACCTCAGCAAGGCCTGTTCTCTTCCGTGAGAACATATCACAAATAAACCCTGCTTACATACTAATGGGCATGCTGATCTGTGATTCTGTACTGCATCAGCAAGAAGAACCAGGTTTCTCCCGTTAAAGCTGATATTTAAACCAAAGAGATTTCTCTTGTGGGCCCTGGTGGTACATGGCCATGTGGGAACTCTGAGTGCTTTTCACAATATTCTTGTTATGACCAGGCAAATGGACTGTGTAAGCATGAGCAGTGGTCAGAAGTACAGTGTTGTACGAGCTGGAGAGAGGCCTCTCTAACTCAGTATCACTAAAGCTTTCTGACATTGGTCAGAGGCTTGGTAGCAGAACTCATGATTCCTGACCTCTCTCAAAAATGGGTAAGCTGATTTTTTACTTCAGCTCCACAGTAATCCATAGCAGTACTAGATCTTGTTTTAAAAATTTATGATTATAGCCCTGACTGTTGTGGCTCAGTTGGTTGGCATCCTCCTGAAAAGCCAAACAAAAGGTCTCCAGTGTAATTCCCCATCAAGGCACATGTCTGGATTGCAGGTTTGGTCCCGATCAGGTGCATATGAGAGGCAACCGATTGATGATTCTCTCACATCGATGTTTCTCACCATCTCTTTCTCCCTCCCTTCCCTTATCTCAAAAAAAATTTATAATTTCATTGCAGTTCTCAAAAATCTTGTCAGAAAGTATATAACCTCCTATACCTCCTATATAGTAAACCCTCTAAGATTTGAAGAGATACTCTGGTGGGTTTGAGTGTCAGAATTGTCTTTGGTGTTTGTTTAGTTTATTATAGCCAGTACCATTTCTTTTTTTCAGTACTATTTCTTTAATGTGAAAAAGAAGCTTACAAACTCAACCTCACATCATATAATTTAATCAGTAGGCCATTTTTCTCACTTAGTCTTTCTAAATCGTAAATGCTTAAAAGTTGCTTGTATATATAAAATTACAGGATTAATCTAAATGGAAGCTTCCCAATTATAATGGAGCTTCCTTTCTGCAAAAAGATCTACTCATACTATGATATTAATAGCAATAAGACCTCTTAAAATTTCTCCTTTCCATAATCCACTTCCTACTTAGTCTCTCCATCTCTAAATCTCTATTTCTGTGCTATATTTTGGGTGAATTTCTCAGTACCAACTTCCAATTCATAATTTTTTTCTTTTTTTGTGACCAGGCTAGAGTTTATCACAACTGTTGAATTCAATATTTAATAACTTACTCATTCAAGATTTCTAACTGATTTTTTAAAACATCTATCTGTTCCTGTTTCATTTCTGCCAACTTTTGTTTCACATTATCTTGTTCATCTGAAATGGAATATATTCATGTGTATCTGAACATGTTCAACATCTTAAAATATTTGAAACTTTCACAGAATTAATTTCATTTATAAATTTATGTTTTAATTGTTGATTTTGTTGTCTCAGCATTAAATTTTTTCACATTTTGGAATTTTGGTTTGCAAACTCATTTTCATTTCAAGTTAAGGCTTTTTATTTGTTCTTTCTCTGTTTCTCATATTTCCTCTCTTAACTTACTCTATGCTGATGCTGTCTCTGCCCAAAAGTTTTGGGATTATTCATCTTCCTACTTTCTGAGCCCTGTTATGAGATTGGGAATATCATAGATCCAATCACTGTTAGGTTGTTTGTATCTGTCTTCCTGGGTTTACAGCTAGTTACAGACCATAACTTCAAATGGTAGTTAATGGGTTTTTTCTTTATCGCAGCCTCCTTGGCCACTTTAAGGAGTCTCACCCTTGCCTCAACTTTAAATCTGGCTTTGTCCCCATCTCGCTTGGCACACTGTGGGTCTCTGCTTCCCTAGAGGAACTGAATTCCCTGCCTCCTTATACCTGCTTTGGGACACGGAGATGAGCAGTCTGTGGTTTCAGCTCTACTCAAGATTTTTTTTGCTTTGAATGTTCTATCTTATTTTTGTAGCTTGGCAACATCTTTTTTTTTTTTTTGGTTTCTATATTTCACCTATCATTGATAAGTGTTTGGTGCAGAAGTGTTACATCAATGTGTGAATTTATGGAACCATCTAAACTGGACGTTACTGATCCACTTTCCATACTACAGCTAGAATTGTACTTTCAAAATGAAAATTAATTATGTCCTATCACAGCTTATGATAAAGACACAAGTCCTTGAAGTCTATAAGGTCTGACCCCTTTCTGCTTACCACCCTGGCCTTCTTTCAGTCCCTCATATTGCCATGTCCCCCCTCTCACCCAATGAGGGCCTTTATCCATGCTATCCTCTCTACCTAAAACACTCTTTCCATCCTTCTTTATCTTTCTTCACTTAATTGACTCCTACTCATTCCTCTGATCTCAATTTGCCATTTTTTTAAATGCAACCTTCCCTGATTTCTTTGTAAAGGTCAATTTTTTTTCCCTTAAATGCCTTCATAGCACAAAGTACCTTTTTTTATTTGTTTGGTACTATTTATCACAGTTGCAATTTTGCATGTATGTCTGTGGTTATTATATTAATGCCAGGTCATAAACTCCATGGGGCAACAATCATGTTTGCTTTTATTTACCATTGTGTCTTCAACCTACCTGCTTATTGTTTGGGGAAAAAAAAATAAAAAACAAGAAACTCCACCCTTCAACATGGTATTTAAACGATAGCCACAACCAACCCTTTCAGCTTCATCTCCCATTACTACCAAACAAGGAAGCTATGCTCCAGCTATTAGTGGTCTATTTACTATACTTTAAGTATGCCTTTATTTTCCACCTTCAAACATTCATGGCTCAAACCATTGCCTCTGCTTGGAATATCCTCCCCACTAACTTCCTGCTGAAGTTTATTTCAAATGCCACCTTGTTCATAAAGCCTTTCACTGATCTCCTTATCTGTACCCTGCTTATGGTGCTAATATGTTCCCTTCTTTATTTGCACATGTCTTGTCACACCTAGGTTGTAAGTTTCTTAAAGGCAAAAACCATATGGCCATTTTCAAAACCACATAGCAGTCACTCAGTATTTGTTGAACTGAATTTGAGCACAAATAACTAAACTTATTTTTGCAGATTTGTAGGAGATGCCAATTTTATTAGAAAGGATAATATCTCATGTAATCTGTACAACTCCATGAGGCACAGGGACTATTTTTATTTCTGTTTTACAGCAAGGAAACAGGGTGGAAATGATTAAGTCAGCATCATTGCTAATAAGTGGTAGGGTCAGTATTCAAAGTAGGTAGTCCATTCCACAACCTGCTCTTATCCTGACTCTACTGTATTGCCATCATGATTTGAATATATTTTTAAAATACATTTTGAAAATGAAGAAATTGATTATATAGCCTAATGGGAAGCTTAAGCTGATTGGGTGATAGAAGGTAAGAATAAGTTATAGAAAATACAAGAAATAAAGGTTGGCTTTCTATTTACTTCTAATACCAGATGTGTGGGCTTTTCACACATCAAGCAATTCTCTGTAGCACCAGCTGGGTGTCCTACAATTGAATTCCATTCTGACACTAACTGGAGTAAGTTAAGGGCTCAGTCCCACAAGGCTCTTTGTCCCCCTCGGATACCAGTTGCATGTCCCCGGTTGTCACCTGTACTTCTGACTGACCAGCTATAAATTGGACATTCCCATGATTCCACCTTGAATTCCATCCTTTGTACAATAGAATGGCTTAAAGAACTCAGGGAAAAACTTACTATGACTGGTTTATTATATAATAAAGGATATGACAAAGGATACAAATGAGGAGGTACACAGAGCAAGGTCTAGAAGGGTCCCAAGTGTAGGAGCTTCTGTTCATGAGGAATTGGGATGTGCCACCCTCGCAGTACACTGAATGTGTTCACCAACCCAGAGGAAGGCCTTATCACATAGGCATGATTCATTATTTACGCAATTTCCAGCCTCTCTTTCCTTCCTGGAAGATAGGGGTGAGGGTGGGGCTGAAAGTTCCAAGTTTCTAGTCATAGTTTGGTCTTTCTGGTGACCAGCACCAATCCTGAAACTATCCAGGAACCCACCAAGAGTCACCGCCTTAGAACAAAAAACACTCCTATCACCCAGGAAATTCCAAAGGATTTAGGATCTCTGTGTCATGAACTGGGATCAAATACCAAATATTAAAACAAAATGCACCCTAGAGCACTTATCAGTTATGAAATTACCAGGGTTTTAGGATCTCTGTGCCAGGAACAAAGGGCAGAGATGTGCACGCACGCGTGTGCACTTTCTATTTTTTTCATAAGGAGACACTGAAGTGAGGAGGGTAAATAGGGCAGTATCTGGAGAGGGGATGAGGTGCATGGTCAAAAGAGAGAAGATCAGGTGAGGGGTTGAAGGTGACTGCGAGAGGAAAGGACTGAATGACAGTGTAGAGCGTCTGAGAAGGTAGAAAGCAATAGGGTGCAAAGCATAGAAGGAAAAATTAGCCAAAACAAGAGGTATGGAGGGAGGAAGAATACAAAGCGTGCAGATATTTTCCAAAAGGGAATATATTATTTGACTGTAGAATTTTTCTTTACAGAGCATTTTGGAGGACATACTAGTTCTTCAAAATACTCTTGGGTGAAAATACTGCCTTCAAGCACAACTATCTTCTGAACATTCTAAGTTATCAATTACTATTCACTTGTTACATGAAAAGCCATTAACAGGTATTGAAAATTAATTGTTTTTTCTTGTAGAATAAATTAAAAGTAATTTTAGATAGTAAAATGTTTTTACTTTCTTAAGTTTAATCTATGAGAGCAAAGAAATTATATATTAATGTAGATTTAAGCCTTATTCACTTTGGCTTGATCTTGCTACTGATAACATCCAGATTTTAGTATAAGGGTGTTCTTTTGATAGAATTGATCGTATTGTTATTGTGTTGAGACAAAAAAACATTTGCCTTGAAAATCAAAGACATCCTAAGGTTTTTTATTGAATTGGCTTATTAAATGCTGCACCACTAAATACATACACCTATGTAGTATTCTTAAGCTTTATATTTCATAAATGGTATCTGTTACCTCCTTTAATCTGGTAACCACAAAAAAACTTCCTGCAGAGAAACAGTTTATATTTTTAGGTAATATTTTGCTTACTTATCTTTCTCCTTTTTAATTTTTTTCCACTTCACACCTTTGTTAAAGGTGATACTCATGACATGGTCATGTTACTGGAAAGTAATGTTAGGAGATTTGTGAAAGAAGTGAGAAAAAAAATTTCTTCTGTGAGAAAGAAATGGGTCAATGAGACCACAAGGTTGAAGGTTCCCTTTTGTGTGCTCAAATGGAAGGGTGTGTCAGGACTCCTGCCTCCCTCATCATGAAGTTACCTCTTAAGAATAATGCTCTTAAATTTCTTTAATAAATTACATTCTAATCACTTTCCGATTTTAATATATCTTTGAAATACATTGCTGTGATACAAAGATAACCAAATTTATTCAGTCTGTTTCCACTTTCCCCAACTGCATTGATCAAAATGTTCTAAGTATTTTATTTCTCAAAAACTTTTTGAGGGCTTCTTGTTTTAGCGCCCTGTGCCTTGTGTATCAGAAGTACAAAGGTGAAAGAAGCATAGTCGGTACCCTTAGGAATTGTGTAATCTCTTAGGGGAAATAAGAAAAAAGATAAACATCTGTGATAGAAGGCAGAATATGATCAGCATACTAATTGTACCAGTAACTGTACAGGAACTGCAAGTAATGTTTCTTAGATTTTTCTGTAGTTCAGTCTGGTCTTTCTATCCAATTGCTCAGAAATATTAAATGTTTATGGTATTTCCAGTTAATTTATTTATAATGGCCCCGCATCTTTTGTTCTTCTTAGTTTAGCTAACATTTATTAAGAATTTCACATATGCCAGGAACTGTTCTGAGTATATTACATGCATTACCTCATTTAATCCTCACAACAGCCTTACAAGGCATTATTTTCATTTTACAGATGTAGAAACTGAGGGGTAGAGAAGTCAGCCTTGCCAACTTTATATACATCTTTATATACAGAGAAAAGCAGCTTCAGGAGTGAAAGGAAAGCCATCAATAGTATTTGTTCATTGGTTTTAATTAGGTTTTGACATGATCATGAAATAGGAAATACTCACAATCAACCAAACAGTTCAGACTTATCACCAAAGTTCTGTGCCTTTGTATATGCAGCTTTTTTTTTTTAGAACTAGACAGTAGATATTTTAATAGTAGATTTTTAATAAAAACTTACAAAGAATATTATTCTTAATTTGATTTATTTAATCCGTACTGTCAGTGTGCTGATGGGCATTGTAGGCTCCTGGACACTTGAAGAGATTGTTCACATCAGTCTGGCCAAGAGAGTTTCTCAGAGTTACGTCACTTTCCTAAACTGGAAAGTAAAGTGCCATTCCCCTTATACTTAAGTCACACACCTTAACATATCAGAAATTGATATGCAATACATGTTAAGAAAACAAACAAATAAACAAACAAAGATCCCTGCAGATCCTATTTGAATTTCAAGATTAATGTATTACTTTAGCAAAGAGAAGACATCTCAAGTTTGTGTTTGAGATAAACTTTAATCAATTTAATAAAACTTTTAAAAGTCAGTTTTTTCTGAGGTGAATTCTTGGAGTTGTTTCTTGGGTGAGTGAGTGTTTTGCTCATGAGTCCCAAGTAAACTCTCACTGGAATTAGGAGACTATTTTCATATACTGCATTTTTCACCCCAAAACAAAATGAACACTAACTACATTAGTCTTTGTTCTGCTTTCTCAGCCTTCTAGGGTCAGAGTTCTGAATATGTTTACCAGAACACACAAAGACCTGGCCTCTTTTCATTTTATTCATTCCTCAGCTCTGCTTCAGTAGTGAATTTGATTTGATCATTAGAACTACTCAATAACGTTCAGTGCATCAGCTACACGGAAAAATGTTTTCCACACATTTTAACTGAAACAAAATGTGTTTTTGTAAATATAGGATAAATTGAAATATTTTAAAACCTAGGTAGTTGATTCCAAGACCCAAAGTTATTTAATTAATGTGAAAGTACATTTGTTGGCTGTTTTAAATGTCTATTTCATTGGTAAAAGGCAGTTGTTGTTGAACTGAAAGTGTGGTTTGAATTAAAAATATCTTTTGATTGGATTAGAAGCCATGTGTGGTCTAAGTTGTATTAGGAGAGTAAGGTGTGCCGGAATGACTGAAGACTTTATTCTTGCCCTTCAAGGTTCAGCTTGGGAATCCTTTCCAGGAAGTAAGTCTTCCCCAACCTGTGTCACTTTCTCGCTCCTTTCCCCCAGGCCCTCTTCTGTCCAGGCTGGCCCAGGCCTCTTTGCGCTCCTCGAGCAGCGGCCTGCTCTCATCTCTGTCACAGCACCACCAGTCACATGATTGCAGGTGATAGCAAGGACTATTCTTCATCTTAGAAATCTCAGGGTCCTGCAGTGTCTGGTACGTAGTAGGTATACAAAAAATGTTGAATGCATGTTTGACTCGAAGTGTATTTTTAGACTTGTGGGATATTTGGTGACTCTATAAAGTCTGTGTTTTTGTGCTGGAAGTTACCATCCATAGCTGTGATCAAGGTCCTTATGATGGACAGCATACCTTTTATGTCTTCAGTCTTTCTTTGAAAAGAAAATGTTTTTTTATATCCCTACAGCCTGAAGTCATCAGATAGGAGAGGAGTGAACAAATGTTGTTTGTGAATAATAAATGATAAATGAAAATGATAAATTATTACATCTGTATCATTACCCCACCAACCACACTCAAGCAGGTGTTGCTTCTGCTGGGCCCTGTATTTCTGTCAAACTGGCTGAACTCAAGTGTCATGCAGTGCTACTTCTTCTAACTGACTCGTGAAGGTGACCGATATCACCAGCCTTCATAGTACGGTGCTGTCAGCCTGGACGAAGTGGTTTTCATGGAGTAGATCAGTGACGTTCTAGAGCAGCACTGTCCAATAGAAATACAATATTATTATAAATCTTCTAGTAACCACACTAAAAAAGTTAAAAGAAATGGGTGAAGTAACTTTATATTTTACCCTTTTAAAACATATGCAAAATGTTATCATTTCAACATGTAATTAATATTTTAAAAACCCTTTATGAAATATTTTACATTCTATATAAATTTTATATTCTATACATAAATCCTATATAAACCTTCATAGAAATCCAGTGCATCACAGTCCTAATTCATTATACAGTGGAACCTCAGTTTTTAAACTTACTTCATTCTGGAAGTCTGTTCAAGAGGCAATTTGTTCAAAAACCGAATCATTTTTTTCCCATTAGAAATAATATAAATTGAGTTAATTTATTCCAGACTTCCATGTTTTCCTGTTTTAACCCTTTTTAAATACAGTACATATCTAATATACTATTTGATCTATAAACAAACTTTAAAAACAAAAACTACATCATATATGGGTGAAAATTTAACAAAAAGGAAATGTACGTAAAAAAAGAAAAGTGACGAACACACTAGAACTAACCTTTAATGTTGAGAGCTATTAATTTTTTAATATGGAGAGGCGGGATGGAGGGATGTTGTTTGGAAGGGGAGCCCCCTTTTGTATGAACGTCAGGTCCCCATTCTTCTGGGGTTCTTTCTCTCTTTTGTCTCTTTGCTCCACTAGAACTTGCATCAGGCTCACTGGGCCCCCATCTCACTAAAAACCTATCCAATGTTTGTTTTTGCCTGCATTTTAGCACTTGCCTGAAGTGAAACACTGCATTGTCACTGAACACGTTTATCACATGGTTTGCTACTTTTTTGGTCAGGTGATATTTCTCAGTAAAATTGCATTTTTTCCCCATTTCCCAAGCATTTCCTTTATTAGTGAAGTAAGATTATCCTTCTGTCCCTCCTTCTCTGAAGACAGCTTTTCAGCTACCGTCTATTATTGCTGTCTCTGACGGTCCTGGAGTTCCTCGGTGGTCAGCTCAGTGTGGTGGTCCTCCACCAACTCCTCCACGTAATTATCATCCACCTCCAAGCCCATGGACTTGCCCAGAGACACAGTGTTTTCCACAATAGACACAGGCTCATCCTCAAAGCCCTTAAAATCTCTTTCAGCAACAGATTGAGGGCACAGTCTCTTCCAGGTGGATTGCATGATCCTGGAAGACACTTCTCCCCATGCTTTTGTCTATGAGCCTCAAGCGCAGTGAGGCTATTGTCGTGTTCCTTCTAGAACTCCCTGAGGGTTAATTTAGTTTCAGAGGTCACCTCAAAACATCTCTGAAACAGTGCCTGTGTGTAGAGTTTCTTAAAATTAGAAATGTCCTGCTGGTCCATGGGTGGCTGAGAGGAGTTAGGTGGCAAGAACCTAACAGTGAGGAAGCTGTACATTTCCACCAAGTCTGTCTCCAAGCCTGGAGGTTGGGTAGGAGGAGCACTGTCCATTATAAGCAGTGCCCTGAGTGGCAGTTGCTTTTCCTGGAAGTATATCTTCACACTTGAGGCAAACACTGCATGAATCCACTTGATAAAATATTGCCTGGTTACCCAAGCTTTGCTGTTAGCCCTCCACATCACACTCAACCTGTTTTTCATGACGTTTTGTTTTTAAACTCACAGGTTTTCAGAGTGGTAGACAAGTAGAGGCTTCAATTTCAAGTCCCCACTTGCGTTCCCACACTATAGTAACATCAGCCTGTCCTTCACCGGCTTGTGTCCTGGCAGTGACTTCTCCTCCTGTGTGATGTAGCTTCTCTTTGGTATTTTCTTCTAAAAGAGGCCTGTCTCATCACAACTGAATACTTCTTGGTGAACAAATTCCTTGGCCTCTGTGTATTCTTGAAATTCTGTCAGAAAATTATCAGCAGCTACTTTGTTAGAACTGGCAGCCTCCCCATGCCTCACTACACTATGAATACCACTTCTTTTCTTAAATTTATCGAACCACCCCGTACGAGCCTTAAATGAATCACTTTCAGCACGCATCCCAGGGATATCTTTCAGGAGGTCAGCGTGCAGCATCTTTGCTTTTTCACATGTCATTGCCTCTGAAATGCTGTCACCGGCAAACTGCTGTTCATTTATCCAAATCAACAACAATTTTCTACCTCTTCAGTTGCCTGTGAGCCTTGTTTTGTGGGCACTTTCACACCCTTAGCAACATCAGCACTCTTAATGGCCTCTTTATGTTTTAAAATTGTGCTAATCGTTGACTTTGCCATGCCATGCTCAAGACCCAGGTGGCCAGATCAGGCACAGGAACACCTCTATCATACTTTGCAATTTTTTTAAAACTCTGTTGTTCTCACAACATTCCTTTTCACTTTGCTGCTATCACTAACCTTCTTAGAAGCCATGGTGACTTACTGTACATATTTAATAATAAGCAGCAACAAAAGCAAAAATATTCACAGCACAATTTCCTAAGGTGTTAATAGCGTGAGGTTTAGTGATAAACTGACTCAACCATACTCATTCCCTCCTTTGTTTTTCACCAGAGAGACATGTGACTAATCATACAGTTGTCGATGTGGAAGGATTGGTGGGTTGAGACCCAAAGTTTTGTTTGACAACCGAGATGTTTTTTTCCATGAACAACTTGGTTGAGAACTGAATTGTTCTAGATGGGAGACATTCAAAGACTGAGGTTTGATTGTGTTTCAATGCTCAACAGTAACACGTAGCTAGTGGCTCCCATATTGGGCAGTGCAGTTCTAGGCCTTCAAACTTAAAGAGTACATTCCTCCTCATAAAGTTTCAATGTCTGAATATACTGACTTAGTCCAATTTCCTAATGAATGCAAAAGAAGTAATGGTATTCACAGCAAACCCTAATTATACCCTTTCATGTTGAGGTCATTTTTATTTTTGGTTCCTTTGTCAGAAACTTCTTAGAGTTTTCTTCTCCCTTTCATTATTTCTCTTGACTTCTTGGCATCTCTAGGACTTGAATTGAATTACATTCCCTATAGCAATATTGAGCAATTTTACTACTTCTCTGCCTTCCTCCATCAGGTTTCATGCTCCACCAGTTTATCCGCTCCCATTTTTGCTACAACACTCTCTCTAAAATAGATAAGATCTTTACATTTAATTATAAAAATAAATTCATTCTACTGTTAAAATATTAACCAACACTGAATTATAAAATTTGTTCTGTGTCCTCACTGTGGTATTGATTAAAACTCAGAACTGCCTACATGTGCAAACACACATGGAAACACAAATGGAAAAACAGATTAGGTATTATGAATTGAAGTTTTTATTTTATTGACTAAAAGAAAGACCTTTGGCTGAATAACTAGAACAGTGTTCCTGTTTACAAAGTGTAAATTGAGTCTCCATTAATTATTTGTCAAAAGACATGTATGTTCTTTCTTTTTCCACTAACAAAATGTGGATTTAATTTTGGATCGTGAAGACGTTTCATCTCATTCTCTGTTTTCAATTGTATTTCCTCCAGAAAATGGATGAGGAAAAGTTAAAAGTCATATAAAATATACCCTGGCTGGTGTGGCTCAACGGATTGAGCGCCAGCCTGCAGACCAAAGGGTTGCTGATTCAATTCCCAGTCCAGGGCACATGCCTGGGTTGTGGGCAGGGTCTCCAGTTGGGGGTGTGCAAGAGGCAACTGATTGAGGTTTCCCTCTCTTTCTCCCTCCTTTCCCCTCTCTCTGCAAATAAATAAATAAAATATTTTTTTAAAATCATATAAAATAATACTGACCAAGATGGAAGCCTAGGTAGATTCGCTTAGCTTCCTCACACAATCAAAAGAAGGACAGTAACCATTTTTTTTAAATACTCAGAACTGCCAGAAAATTTAACTGTATGGAAGTCCAGCAACCAAGGAGTTACAGATGAAACATTCATCCAGATGGGTAGGAGGGGCAGAGACAGGAAGCCAAGGCAGCAAGGACACATGGCAAGGTGGCAGCTGACAGATCAGGATATCCTACATTCACATGCAGATAAGCTGGTAGGAACAACTGGGGAATGGGACAGATTGCGCAACCCAGGGTTCCAGCACAGGAAACTAAAACTTAGAAACCTCTGGCTGTAAATCCTTTGGGGGTTGCAGTGGCAGAAAAAACTCTCAGTCTCACAGGGGAATTTGCTGGAGGGTCCTACAGTATCCTAGAACATACACAAGCCCAGAAAGCCGCACCTTAAAGAGAACAGTTCACTTGTGGGAAGCAAGGAAAGTGATAGAAAGTGGGGAGAGAGCCAAGCAACTAACATTGTTCCTTCTTGGACTCTCCGCCACATACAGTGCCACAACATAGCTAAGTGGGTTGCCCCACCCTGGTAAATACCTAAGACTCTGCCCCTTACTATGTCACAAGTGTGCAGAGCCAAAGAATATGGCCCAAATGAAAGAACAGATCAAAGCTACAAAAATATAACTATGCAATGAGGAGGTAACCATCCTAACAGATGCAGAGTTCAAAACACTGGCTGGCAATCAGGATGGATGCTCACAGAAATAGTTGAGTATCATCACAAAATGGAGGAAAAAGTGAAGACTATGCAAAGTGAAATAAAAATATACAGGTAACCAACAGTGACAAGAATGAAACCAGGGCTCAAATCAAAGATTTGGAGCAGAAGGAAGAAATAAACATTGAATCAGAACAGAATGAAGAGACAAGAATTCAAAAAAATAAGGAGAGGTTTCAGAACCTTTCAGACAACTTTAAACATTCCAATATCCTAATCATAAGGGTGCCAGAAGGAGAAGAGGAAGAGCAAGAAATTGACAACTCACTTGAAGAAATAATGAAGGGAAACTTCCCCAATCTGGTGAAGGAAATAGACATACAAGTCCAGGAAGCTCAGAGAGTCCCAAACAAGTTGGACCCAAGGTGGAACACACCAAGGCACATCATAATCAAATCACCCAAGATTACACAAAGGAGAGCATCTTAAAAGCAACAAGAGGAAAGGAGACAATTACCTACAGAGGAGTTCCCATAAGACTGTCATCTGATTTCTCAAAAGAAACCTTGCAGTCAAGAAGGGGCCAGAAAGAAGTATTCAAAGTAATGAAAAGCAAGTATCTACAACCTAGATTACCCTATCTAGTAAAGCTATCATTTAGAATGGAATGGCTGGTTAAGTGCTTCCTGGATAAGGTAAAGTTAAAGGAGTTCATCATCACCAAGACCTTATTATATGAACTGTTAAAGGGACTTTCTAAGAAAAGTACGAAATCAATATGAAATACGAAAATATGAAATATGCACAGTAAAATGATAACAAACTCACAGCTATCAACAACTGGACCTAAAAACAAAAACAGATACAAACTAAGAGAATGGGGGTACAGGGTACAGGGAATACAAAGCATGATTCATAGGCTCAAAATAGACAGGAGGAGGTTAATAATCTGGGAAATGGAGAAGACATAGAACTTATATATACAACTCATGGACATGAACTAAGGTGGGGGAATGTTGGAGGGATGGGTGGTGCAGGGTTGAGGGGGATAAAGGAGAGAAAAAAAATGGGACAATTGTAATAGCATAATCAATAAAATATACTTAAAATACATCTGATTGCAGATATATCTGGGTGGTTTTGATTTTTAACTTTTTGCTTGTAATTATGAGCCTTAACCATCCCAAGGAGAAGACTTAAACTGGAAAGTCAGCAGGAGTGGTGAGAATAGCTAGTATTCTAATAGTGGCAGAATTTTGCAGGAAGAGTCTCATGTTGGTAAATATCAATTATCTTGAAGATCAACACATGTGATTAGCTAGAAATATCTGAGGTGTTGCCTAATTTAGCATTGGAAAAAATTAATTTAGATATCTGTAATATAAAGACATACCTGCTGAGCTTTGGAGGGGAAAAAAAGGCAAAGTAGTTCACCTCCTCCAATTTTCTTCAGTAAAGTAAGTCACTGTAGGCTTCATGCCCACATCACATTGCATCATAATAGACAATGATATATTTAGGATTGGCTCTGATGCCACAGTGGAACTGATGAACATTTTCCAGTGGGTACCGTTTTTAGTGTCTTCACACTTTGCAGTCAGCTTGTTTATTTATTTGTTTTTGTTTACCAGCAGTGACCCTCCCCTGCCCCCAGGAATGTAAGTTCCATGACAGCAGAGACCTTGCCTCTTTTATTCACTTCTATCTTTCCAGCTCCTAAAACCATGGCTGGCAGATACTGGCTGCTCAGTTAATGTTTGTCAAAAGAATCAATTATTGTTATAGTTACAGATTTATAAATAAATGAGTATCAGCCAAGAATAAGTATTGTTTTCCCAGTCCATCTGCTCAGTATACTGTAAAAGCTATTAATGCCAATGATGATAAAAGCCATACATTATTCTTTACACATCATTTGTCATAATGTCCTTTTTTCTGTCAGTCATCCATCAAATAAGAGGAAAATGTGGGATGTTCTTTCAAAGAATACTAAGATCTAGTAATAGGAGAATGATAAAAGCTTAAATGGCAGTCCCTATATTATTTTATATTTTTGGAAAAAGAGTTATATACTATTACTTTTCTTTTATGAATAGCCATTTATAAACCCACCAAAATAATGTAATTGTAGGACTTTACTCCAGAATATTCCAGCACAATTATGGTAACATTTTCTCAGAAGTCCCAAATTAATATTGAAGCTATTCTCATCTTAAGATTTTGTTATCTAGACTTCTGGCCAAGATGGAGGCGTAGCTGGACACGCTGTGCCTCCTCTCACAACCAAGATTAAGGATGACAAAAATATAGAACCAAAAAAAAAGAAAACCCAACCAGGACAGAGAGAAAATTGAATTGTGCGGGAGTCCGACAACAACAATTCACCCAGACCAGTAAGAGGGGCAGAGTCAGCGGCCAGCAGAGTTAGATCACAGCAGGATAAGCCAGTGGTGGTTCTGGGCACGCAGTCACTCCAGGTACACAGGGGCGGCGTTGCTGAACACAGGGAGGCCAGGCGGGGCGCACAAGGTGGTGGACGGTAGGCACACATTCACGCACAGATAAACCAGGCGAAAATGGGCAGCAAGACAGACTGTGCAACACAGGGCCCCAGCGCCAGGAAGTGAAGCCTAAAAGCACCCATTGAAAATACTTGTAGGGGCTGAGGTGCTGGGAGGGAGTCCCAGCCTCGCAGGAGAGTTCATTGGGGAGACCCACGGGGTCCTGGAGAGTGCGCAGGCCTACTCCCATGGAAATCAGCACCAGAAGGGCCCAATTTGATAGGGGAAAGAGGCTGAAGGGACTGGAATCCGAGAGACAGCGCAGAGCAAGTGCCATTGTTCCCTCTCAGACCCTGCCCCCATATCCAGCATCACAACCCAGCGACTGGGCTGCCCCACCCTGGTGAATGCCTAAGGCTCTGCCCCTC